>JAAAWM010011242.1:0-69366 GCA_036873465.1 Thinopyrum obtusiflorum | reverse complement strand
CGCCGATAATGCTCTTGCCCATGTCCGGTCAAAGAAAAGCTCACCCACCCTTGCTTTGAAGGCCAAGGCCATTCCAGAAGAAGAAGAGGAAGAAGAGGAGAGTTTCCCCGAAGACACCAAATATGCTTATCACGAGCACATGGCTCTTGCGTCAAGGCAATTTTGGGGCAACAAGAGAAACTCAAGGCCCAACTTCACCAAGAACAACTCAAGTGGTTCAAAGAACAAGCAACGTGTGAGAACTTGCTACAATTGCGGGAATGTGAGTCACTTTGTGGTGGATTATCCTTATGAGAAAAGAGAGGACAATGGTGGCAAGCTCATTCGCAAAGACAAAGCCAAGTCCATTCCTAGCAAGAACAACTTCACCAAGAACATTCCTCCAAAGGGTTTGGTGGCGCATGAAGAATATGCCGTCGATGATGATGATGAAGATACAAGTAGTGAAGGTATGACAACGGCAACCGTGGCCATTGCCACCTCTTCTCCCTCCAAGGTATCTCTCTTCGGCGCCCCCAACGAGAACATCATTTCCAAGTGTCTCATGGCCAAAGGTATCAACAAGGTAACCTCAAACATCAAAACCACCATCACTACTACTCCTTCCTTGTTAGATTGTGTTGATGATAGTGAGGTGGTGAATGTTGATGAGAATGAGTTTACCAAATTCTTGAGAAAGCTCAAGGGTGAACCCAAGAAGCACTTTGTTGCTATCTTGGAACAACTTGGTGAGGCCAATGATATCATTGATTCCCATGAGGATACTATCTCCAAGTTGGAGGGGCATAGTCATGACTATGCCGATGAGATTGCGGATCTTTCCATTGACCTAGAGGAAGAGTGAGGTCTTCGTTTGACTCTTGAGCAGTCGCACAACGTTGATCATGCTAAATTGCAAAAAGATCTTGATCATGCTATTGTTCTTACTCGGGTGCTTAAATCCGAGAAAGTTGCACTTGGGGTTGGCCATGATAGACTCAAGGAAGAGTTTGACACACTTGACAAGGCTCACAAGGTCTTGAAGGGTGTTCATGCCTCTCTCAAGGAGTCTCATGATCAACTCCAAGTGAAGCTAACCAAGGAGATTTCCACATGTCCTCCTTTCGTTCTAATTGATAATGCCCATGCTACTAACCCTTGTTGTGAGCATCTGCATCTTGTTGAGGAAAATGCCAAGTTGAAAGAGCAACTTGAGAAGGGCCTTGTGTCATGCATACAAGGTGAGAAGAACCTAAATGACCTTTTGAGTAGTCAAAAGGAAGTTGTGGGAAAGGAAGGACTTGGGTTTGTACCCAAGTCAAAGAAGAAGAAGAAGAAGAACAAGGTCAAGCAACCTCTCCCGCTTAAGGAAGCCTTTGTCAAGGAGTGTGAAGGTACTCATGAGAAGAAGAAGAACAAGGAAGTGGGTGGTAATGCCAAGGAGGGGAAAACCACTCCTACCAACAAAGCCGGTGACTTTAACCCCTCTTATCTTTTGTGCCGCGCTAGTGATGGGCATGTTTATGCCAAATTTGTTGGTTCTTCTTATGAGTACATTGAATGGTCTACTTGGGTTCCCAAGACCCTTGTTACTAACATCAAAGGACCCATTCGAAAATGGGTACCTAAATCCAAGCATTAATCTCTTGTAGGAGTTTGCTTCCGGTGGGGTGTCATGGTTGCTCGATAGTGGAGTGACAAATCATATGACCGGAAGCAAGGACTTGGTGGTGGATGTGCATCCAATTCCATCTATGCCCACCCATGTCCAATTCGGTGATGCTTAAACATCCAAGGTATTGGGACTTGGCAAGGTGGTCATCTCTCAAGAATTATCTATTGAGAAGGTCATGCTTGTTGAGTCCCTTGCATACAATTTGCTTTCCGTTCGTCAACTTGCACTTATGGGCTTTGCAACTTTCTTTGATCTTGATACCGTGGCCCTTTTGTGGAGCAAGACTCTTAAAGTAGCCTTTGTTGGGCATGTTGAGAATGGTCTCTATGTAGTAAACTTTTTGGAGCGACTCACTAAGACCGCGACTTGCCTAATGGCTAAAGTTGATGTGGGTTGGCTTTGGCATCGCCGACTAGCCCATGTCAATATGAGATCTTTCCAAAGTCTCCTCAAAAGGGACCATGTTCGTGGACTAACAAATGTGAGTTTTGCCAAAGACCGTGCATGCAGTGCTTGTATAGAAGGAAAGCTTCATGAAGCGGCTCACCGACCCACGACTGTCATCTACTCGAAGAGGCCCTTGGAGCTCCTTCACATGGATCTCTTTGGTCCTCCATCCTTTGATAGTCTTGGGGGAAGAAAGTATTGCTTGGTGATTGTGGATGATTACTCAAGATACACTTGGGTGTACTTCTTCAAGAGGAAGAGTGAGACTCAACAAACCGTCATCAACTTTGCAAATGAAGCTCAACGTCAATATGAAGCAAAGATCTTGATGATTCGAAGTGACAACGACATTGAGTTCAAGAACTACACTTTGGATGAGTTTCTTAGTGATGAGGGGATCAAGCACCAATATGCCGCACCATATATCCCTCAACAAAATGGTGTTGCGGAGAGAAAGAACCAGACGAGGACGCGGTAAGAACCATGATGGCGGAATTCAAATCTCCGTACAACTTTTGGGCCGAAGCCATCAACACCGCATGTCATGCATCCAATCGGCTCTACCTCTGCAAAGGCCTAAACAAGACTCCATATGAGATACTTACCGGTAACAAGCCCAACCTCAAGTACTTCCAGGTGTTCGGTTGTAAGTGTTTCATTCTCAAGAAAGGTGTTCGTTTGTCTAAATTTGAACCTAGAGCTCAAGAGGGCATTTTTGTTGGTTATGCTACAAACTCTCATGCTTACCGTGTCCTCAACAAGTCCACCAGACTCATTGAGGAGACATGTAACGTGGAGTTTGATGAAAATAATGGCAACCAAGTGGAGCAAAGTGGTCTTTGTGATGTAGGTGATGAAATTCCTGCTCAAGCCATAAGAAGAATGGGGATTGGTCAAATACTCCCCATTGAGGAACCCCTTGTGGCTGAAGAAGAAGGACAATGCTCTACTCAAGTGGAGCCATCTCCAACGCTAGACCCACATGCTTCCGAAGAACAAAGTGAAGACCCTCAACCAAGTGAACAAGATCAAGACACTACAAAAAAAACCACTTCCGTGATGATACGTCTTTGTCACAGTAGGTCACGTTTTCTGTCATGCATGTACATCCATGATGATTTTATGACAGAATCAAGATAGTCATACCTGTGCTGTCGTAGAAGTGTTCCATAACAATACCAAAATTATCATCACGGAAGTGTTCACTTCCATGACGATAAATGACGTGTCATGGAAGTGCTTTCGTCAAGGGTAATCGACACGTGGCATCCACCGTAACGGGTCGCCGTTAAGCTATCGGGTCCGGTTTTAGATCCGATAACCCGTTAACAGCAACGGCCAATGGCGATTTTCCACGTGTAAAATTCTCATTGGCCGGAGGAAACACGTGTCAGCTTGTCATTGGGTCAGAGAGGCGCCTATGATATGTCGACACGTGCGATGGCCCAACACTGGCCCATTTAGCTTACAAAGGCTGGCCCATTTGACTTGGTCAAAAGCTAGCGGGTCGGCCCATGAAAAGCATGTTAACAGTCTGTTCGGATATAGCCCATTTTACGGCCCGATAACTCACGGGCCGTTATGGCGTTCCTGAAATCGGCCCAACAGCGTCATGTGGGCCATCCAGTATAATACCAGCCTGTTTCATTTTCGGCCCATGTATGGCCCACGACGTCTTTCAGCCCATATGAGGCCTTTCGTATCTTTGGGCCCTTTAGTGGCCCGCGGTGACTCTGGCCCACAAATAAACAGTAAATTTCTTTATACCCATTAACGGCCCATGATTCACATGGGCCGTTTCCAGCCCGTGTTAGCTTTCGGCCTACTAACGGCCCATACATTCTTGGGCTCCTTTCTGGCCCTCGATTACTTCCAGCCCATTACTGGAATGTTCCCCTAATGGGCCAAATTCAGCCCGTGGTTAGAATCAGCCCATTTGTGGCCTATTAACCCGTTGCGCCATTTCCAGACCATCATGTATTCTGGCCCATTAACGACCCATTATGCATGTGACAGAATTAAGCCTTTGCTGTCTTCTGGCATGTTAACGGCCCGTTACCGTGCTGGCCCGATACCAATTACACCCGTTTATGGCCCATGTCGGCCCATTTATCCGACGGCCCGTAGGAGGCCCACTGATTCTACGACCCGTTGGAGGCCCATTTATCCGATGGCCCGTAGGAGGCCCATGGATCCTACGGCCCGTAGCAGGCTCAAGGTTACCACGGTCCGTATCCAGCCCATGGTTTTTGCGGCCACTAGCAAACCAAGAAAAAATGATACTAGGAAAATAAATAAGCTAGAAACTAATGCTAGGCTATTAAGGCGATTGCACAGATTACATCCACTGGACATCAAAGTTCGCCACCAGTGCAAATATAGGGAACACCCTACACTATACAAAAATAGCTTGTTGTTTTCTTCAGCCGGTCGCTGCACATTAAGAACAAATTTTGTATCACAACAAAACAAATTACAACCATAAAACAAAAGGAAGGTTGGCATAGAAGTTAACAGTCCGGCAGATAAATGCACCACTAGAAGTTCAGAAGTTCAGAAGCTCAGTTCATTTGAACTGACTGTTACATTTTCATGTTGTACTGTTCGATGGAGCACCATAACCTTCGCCTTCATTTCTTCTAGGCTCCTGAACAACATAGCAAATGTCTAATAGTCTGGTTTCAAAACCATGCATATCTTGACGACATCGCACAATGGCTGTCCTTGTTTCACAAAGGGTCTCTGTTAGGGAATGGACTTGTGTCTGGAGCGCAGATATAACATTGTTTTGAGCTTGCATATCTTGATCACGAGGCAGTTTGGATGTGATTGCCTTAACAACCAACCCAGTATTACACAGGAACGTGCTTTTGGCACTGTTAGTGTACAGGTACTGACCCACTACAGCAAGAGGTGACATTGCGGTTATAGTTGCCTCGTCACCTTCAGAAGGTGGCGGTTCCACCATTTGTTACATAGCTTGCTAAAAAGTTGAGTTTTTACATTAGTAGTATCAGAACAGAAGATATTAAGGAGGCAGCAAAACCAAACAAAATAGCTTTGGTCTATATACAAAATTTATTCTGGTGAACCCGTGTAAAATATTAGTTGTATTTTACTGCAAAGTACATAATAAAACCAGGTTCCAAACATATGACCATGTACATGGCTAATGTATTGTTTATTTCTTCACATTGTATTGACGGCTAAGGATAAAGAGACAAAGTTTATAATATGGTAAGCATAGTATGACATCATTCATATCATAAAACAACTGAGAACAGACAAACAGGCAATTGTAACGTTGTGTAGACAAGTCCAGCACAGAACTAGATTACAGATCAAGATCAAAGGAACATCACTCCTCTCTTTTAAATCTTGTAAGGTGCAATGATATGCTAAGACAATTGTGCATAAAATTGAAAAGAGTAATAGACATTGGCTGCAAACCGTGCAGTTCAATGCATAAGTTAGAGTAAGTAGTAGTTAAAAGGCATGAGGATTAAGGACTTACAACAGCGGCTTTGACTGGGGTAGGCATGCCCTTCGTCCTGCTGGTGTGAGAGTCCTTGAAGATTTCCACAGCATTTGGTTCAGGTACTTTTTGGTCCTTGCGGGCTTTCCTCTGCATTTGAAACAAGTCAATATAGATCTGATAATATGGCACAACAAAAAGAGTGAAACAGCAGCTAATTACAAGAGCCTCGCAGTGTGCAATATAGCTACAAGATCCTGTCATCTGTTGGAATTTCACTTTCGTACGGTGGCCTTGTTCTTTGAACAGTTCACCTACAAGAAGATAGATTTGTGAGGCACATGCGTAAATAGGAGTTCAATATGTGATCTAATCACATATATAACGTACTTGATACTTTGGATCCGACCAGTGTTTAACGAGGCCTCTCCAGTCTTCATCCGATATATTTTCCACTGGAGATGTTTGGGCAAGTTCAGTGTTAGCCTTGCCTTCAAAGTGAGTTTTCCTCAAGTTATACCGATACTGTCGCAGAGCAGACTTGAAAACATGGGTGCATGCTTGTCTGGTTGCATCATCTTGGCTATCCAACTTGAACCTCATCGGTTGAAAATTATGGGAGTCTCATTACCAGCAACCTAGAAAGTATGAGATAGAGCAAGACGATATTACTAATTTACATACATAACCATACTTACAGAGAAATGGTCGAGGAAGGTGTTAAACTGGGTTTCGTCTTTGTCATTCCTGTACTAAATCCATGTTGGAAGGATATGTGCATGATACCTAACAGCAACGGCTGCCTCTGATACTAACTTGGCTGACTCTGTAACATCACATGGCCTTTTTAAACCTGCCTCAAAACGGATCTCCATTCTTCCTCCTCTAGATTTAGTTAACCTGTCGAGCATTATCCCTGATGTCTGTTTCCTCTTGCGCCTAGTTTCTAGTTCAACAACGAACATGGGAAGTGTTAGTGTACATCAAAATGTGAGACTACATATAAAGAAGCATGCAACTGTAACTTGACTCGAGCAACTACCTTCTTGCTATTGAAGCTCACAAGGTTCATCTGATCTTGCCAACTCGTCTGGTGTCAAGAGTGCTTTAGAAGTAGTGTCAGGTGGCAAGGAAGCTTGAGAACTTGCCGCTAGCAGACTTACCGAACGAGTAACTCGTGCATATGTTGGCACTGTGGAAGAAGGTGTTGCAACAACTAGGGCTATCATTGCTTGTTTGCTGGTAGCTATTCATTTCTGTTTGGATTGTTTTGCAGCTGGTGTAGCAGGGGATACTGTGTTTGTACAATTTTCCGGTGAACTTTGACCTTCTATTGCACCATCAGTACCAGCAGAATCTGCATAATTCTTCCGCTTCCGTTTTCGTGTGTCCTGAGTACTAACACCATCCCCTGCCATTATGTGTTCCTTCCTCTTTCTCTTTGCCATGTAAAGTCAAGCAGAGAAGAAAAAGGAATAAAAATTTAGTTCTTCAAAACAAATTGATGCGTGATACAGACAAACTGAACTTTGATGTTAGACAACCACATGATAGGAGGATGTAATATGTACGAAAAACAAGACGGCATGAGATAATCAAAACTATGATGTGTAAACTAAGCAGAAGGCATTTCAATAAATTAGAAGCAATGGAATGGAAGGTAGACACCATATGAAAGATGCTACAAATATCGCTCTGCCAAGTTAATAGTGTCTCTTCATAACTGGCATTTAAACAAATGTGAAGTAGTACAAGAAATAAATCATATGCAAGATGCAAACAACATCACACTACCAAGTTAAAGGTCTCTCGTCATTAGTGCCATTGCATATTCACAGCATTGCATATTCACAACTATGATGTGTAAACTAAGCAGAAGGCATTTCAACAAATTAGAAGCAATGAAAGCTAGACACCATATGTAAGACGCAACGAATATCACTCTACCAAGTTAAAACTATCTCTTCATTAGTGCCATTTCAACAAATTAGTAGTACAAGCTAGAAAATAATGGGAGATGTAAACTATATCAGACTCCCAAGTTAAACGTGTCTTGTGATAAGTGATTGTTGCAGGTTACACAACAGCAGTACTTTGATGTAAGAACATGGTGTGATAGACAGATATTGTATGTTCTGGAAACGGGAACACGTGTCTTATTCACAAGTATAATGTGTAAAGTAAGCAGATGGAATTCAACAAAATTAGAAGCAATACAAGCTAGACATCATACATAACATGCAACCACATATAATAGTGCCAAGTTAGAGGGAGCACTTGTGATGGTGGACTAGGGGAGACATGCTCATTATCAACACAGCTACGTTGAGTGTCTATGCATGTGTTGTCTTCCAAATCTTGTTGGGGGGATGGCGGAGTAGAATCTGTAGAGGCCCTCTGTTTCAGTTGTTTGAAAGGAGCACCTTTATCCACCGCCTTGCTAATTTCCTTCCGCTTTATTGATTTTGCATTGTCAAGTAAAACCGACAAGAAAAAGCAATAAAATTCACTCTTCAGAACTCATTCATGCATGATACTGACAATCACTACCTCGATGTAAGGCAAACACATGATACGAGGATGGAATATGTATGAAAAACAGGACGACATGGCATATTCACAACTATTTGTGTAAACTAAGCAGAAGTAATTTAATCAAATTACAAGCAATACAAGCTAGACACCGTATGCAACATGCAAGACAATATCACACTGCCAAGCTATAGAAAGCACATGGGATGCCGGTTGCGCCGGAAGACCGCCATCAGTCCCTGCCTTAATTTTTTCCTTCCTCCTACTTAATTTTATTGCCTTGTCAAGTCAAACCCACAAGAAAAATGAATACAAATTTGCTTTTCAGAACTCATTGATGCAGGATGCTGATGAGCACTACTTTAATGTAAGGCGACCGCATGATAGGACGATTGAATGTGTAAGAAAAAAGGACAGCATTGCATATTCACAACTATGATGTGTAAACTAAGCAGAAGGCATTTCAACAAATTAGAAGCAATGAAAGCTAGACACCATATGAAAGATGCAACGAATATCACTCTACTAAGTTAAAACTATCTCGTCATAAGTGCCATTTCAACAAATTAGAAGTAGTACAAGCTATAAAAGAATGCAAGATGTAACCTATATCACACTCCCAAGTTAAACGTGTCTTATGATAAGTGATTTTTGTAGGTTACACAACAGTAGTACTTTGATGTAAGAACATGGTGTGATAGACAGATATTGTATGTTCTAGAAACAGGAACATGTGTCTTATTCACAAGTATAATGTGTAAAGTAAGTAGATGGAATTCAACAAAATTAGAAGCAATACAAGTTAGACATCATAACATGCAACCACATATAACAGTGACAAGTTAGAGGGAGCACCTGTGATGGTGGACTAGGGGAGACGTGCTCATCATCAACACAGCTACGTTGAGTGTCTATGCATGTGTTGTCTTCCAAATCTTCTTGGGGGGATGGCGGAGTAGAATCTGTAGAGGCCCTCCATTTCAGTTGGTCAGAAGGAGAACTTTTATCCACTGCCTTGCTAATTTCCTTCCGCTTTATTGATTTTTCATTGTCAAGTAAAACCGACAAGAAAAAGCAATAAAATTCACTCTTCAGAACTCATTCATGCATGATACTGACAATCACTACTTTGATGTAAGGCAAACACATGATACGAGAATGGAATATGTACGAAAAACAGGACGGCATGGCATATTCACAACTATTTGTGTAAACTAAGAAGAAGCCATTTCAACAAATTAGAAGCAATGCAAACTAGACACCACATGAAAGATGCAACAAATATGACTCTGCCAAGTTAAAAGCGTCCCATCATAAATGGCGTTTCAACAAATTAGAAGCAGTGCATGTTATAATTCATATGAAAGATGCAACCAACATCACACTGCATATACTAAAGGTGTCTCGTCATAATTGATTGATGCGGGATACAAAAAAATAGTAGTTTTATGTAAGGACATGCTTAATAGACAGATGTACTGTGTACCAAAAATAGGAAGGCATGTCACATTAACATGTATAATGTATAAACTAAGAATAATAGCACATGCAATTTAACCAGATTGGAAGAATTACAATCTAGACACCATATGCAACATGCAACCACATATCACGCTGCCAAATTAGAGCAAGCACCTGCGATGGTGGTGTAGGGGAAATGTGGTCATCAACTACAGAGCTACGTTGACTATCTTCATCTAGCCTTGCTTTTTCTTGAGAATCATGTGGGGAGGCTGACACTGCATTCTTTAAAGGAGGATCTTTTCTCACAGTAGTCCATGGGCCTGACTGTCTCATGATAAGTGATTGATGAGGGATACACAAGAACATTAGTTTGATGTAAGAACATGGTTAATAGACAGATATAGTATTATGTACCAAAAATAGGAAGGCATGTCATATTCAAAGGTATAATGTGTAAGCTAAGCAGTAATTTGAGCAAATTGGAAGCAATACAAGCTAGACACTCGGCTGGAGTGGTGAGCATGATCATCGAGGACCTGAGAGCCTGGTGGGAGGCGGTCTGCTTCGCCACCACCGTGGCTTTTTAGTTGGCTTGCAGGTGACGCCTGTCTGTGCTACGCTTGTCACTGGCTTGGTCAGTGCCCTAACTAGCTATTTGGCTTTTGGTGCTCCCGGGATGGTGGTTTATGTAAAAAATATTTTTCCTTATCTTAATAAAAACCAACTTCGGCCTTTCGAATACAAGCTAGACACCATATGCAACATGCAACCACATATGATAGCGCAAAGTTAAAGCAAGCACCTAGGATGGTGGTTCATGGCGAGCGAGATCATCAACTCCGGAGCTACGTTTACCGTCTCCATCTGCTGACACTACACCCTTTAAAGTGCCGAAACGTGTCTTGCCTACCCGCGTAGAAAGCTGGAGCGACTTCTCTCTTTTCTTTCGTGTTTCTAGGAACAGTTTGGCAGAGGCTGAAATACCCATGCATAAAAAAACAATAGTGAGAGTATGAGTGAAGTGTGTGCAGAACTATTGCACTGTAAAAGTAGCAGATAGCAGGTGGCTGAAAAATAAATGACAGGAGACATATGATAGCTCATAGCTCTACAACATTGCATGGCAAACGAAATTAGATTCTACTCCGTATGATTTTGTAATATATGAGCACAAGGATGGCTGGGAAATGCAGGTACTCCTCCAGCACACCACCAGATGTGGTCCTATCAAAATAATAGTCGACTAAAAATAAATAGGTCAGTTGATTTTTTTCTGAACCGTCTGATCTACAAGGAATGGGCAGATGGCCTTCGTCTACCTCCCGCCAGTCACTGTTGATGATCTTTCTCGAACCGCCAGCGACCACCGGCCCAGACCCCTGCCTCCGCCGCTCCGCCCTCCCCTCAACCTCACACCACCGCCGTGCTTGGCAGCGCCCCCCGGCCATCCCTTTAAGCCCGGCCGACCTCCAGTTCGAAACCAGGTGCTCCTAGGCCCCACACACCCCTAAGATAAACACCAAGGCGCTGCTTCCCCGGTGTAACAGGCGGACTAGAGTCTGTTATGCCGGGGAATGCTTCCTTTAATTGGGAATCAACTGACCAGGAATTGAAATCCAGGGGGCGACGGACCTCTAGCTAAGGTGAAATAGTATATGAGGATAAACCTTGTGCATCGTGAGTTACTAGGAACATCTAGTATCAGGTAGAAGATGCAAGAAGAAGTGGTCAACTAGTGTCTTCTGTGGGATGAATACCGTGCAAGCAGACACGAAAGATTTGCATGAATAAGGGAAGAGGAGTACCAGTTCCGGTTGCTAGTGTCGTGTCCTCCTGATATCGCGTCGATGTTCTTGTTTTTACTGGGGGAACTGATGTTGTGGAGGAGGGTGGAGCCTTGGACGAACCCATGGCCAAATTGTTAACAGTGTTGTGGTGGCCATCTGTCGGCGGAAGGGAAGCAGATCCGAGGCGGTGAAGGACGGCGTAGCAGGAACAAATCCGGTGAGGTAGACGGTGGCAACATTGGGGCGGCAGCAATGAGGCGCAGGACGGCGTGGTTGAACTGGCTCGGGTACGGCGCATGTCGGTGTCCTGGAGGCAGCTCGGCCTTGGCTTCAACTACTAGCCGTGGAGGGCGTTGCAGTTGCAGTTGCGGTGGACGACGACATCGGGGTATCGGCTCCGGCGTGATGGAGGAGGGCGGCAGTTGATGGGTGGGATGGGGTGGCGGACGGAGGACGCCGGGGTTTCGCGGCTGGTGGAGAGGTAGTTTTGGCGCACACGGAGTATGAATGGGGAATCGGACGGGGGGCGGGAGGGAGCTAAGGGGGAACCATGTTTTGGTCTGGACACGCTTGTTTTTTTTTGAACAGATGGGACGTGCTTGTTTGAAATTTGGGGAAAGTACAAACTTTGTGCCCCTCTTAAATTTTGGACCTACTGCAGGTCGGGGGTAGGACGGTAATCCCAGGTGTCCCAAATAGTGGGCGGGAGTGATTTCGACCGAGCGTATGTGTGTTTAGGCAGCCACAGTGTATGAATGTTTTTCGGAGGCGGTTGTGTGGAGTCCAGATGAAGTTACAAACCTACCCCGGTTTAGACCTTTAGACATCTGGCCAGAAGGTTTCACGGGTCGGAGTTAGAAAAGTAATTTCCTTCTACCAAACATTGATCGCACGCGGTTTCGGGCAAGTAGAGGCTCTTTTGGCGCTTCGTTCAAAATTTTGAAACAGAAGCATTCACGTTTAGAGTACTCTTGAACTTTGAGGATTGACCTAAATAGACAACGTTAAATTTGACCTTGTATGTTTGAAAACCTCATTAAATTATGCTCTTCTTTTTTGAAATTTTGAATCTTGAAAATCCTATAACTACGATTATTTTGGAATGGAGGAGGTAAATTTGAATCTATTTTGTACACAACTATATATGCTATTATGTACAAAAGCAGAGCAAAGATTGGTTCCCCCATAATTTAGGTATGATTTACAAATGCCATGATCTCGAACTCAAATATTTGAATGGACTTCATGTTGAATTTTAATTTTTTAAACCACCTTAAGTTGAATTCAAATGTATGCTAGTTCCTAGCTAGCTATTTAGAATGTCCACTGTGTAACTTTTGTATGTATAATGTGCTTTACACACACAACATGAACTATACTCACGTTTATATTCGAATTGCTAAAGCAATGCATTGTCTGGAGTTCAAAATACCGACTCTATGGATCAATTATGTCGAATAATAACATAGACATGCTCAAATTCGATAGAATATAGATGTCTGATGGATCAATGACCGTTCCTTATGCGAATTGCAAATATCATGATCCCATCCTAATATTTGGATACAATTTATATTTTTAATCAATGTGTACATCAGTCTTTTATGTGTAGTTTCACTCTCCGTAGGCCCCTCCTCACACATGTGCTAACTTTCTCTCTCACACATACGCGCACACGGTGTATGTCCATCGGGGGTCTCTCACACATGCTCACACACTCTCTCCCGAGGTGTCTTTCTCGCACACATGCTCTCGATATCACCCTCCCTCCCTCTCGCAACCATTTACGACTATTTTAATTAACCTTTATCACAAGCACTCTTCCTCTCACACGCATACACACGCACAATCACCATCTACCCTTTCTCTATACATAGACCTGCCTACGTGTCTTCCACACGCACATTATCTTTAGGCCTATCTCGCATGCATTGTCTCCACCTCTCTTCCTAATTGACGAATATGATTCTGATGTCGCTTGAACTACGTCGGTATTTCCCCAAAGAGGAAGAGATGATGCAGCACAGCTACGGTAGGTATTTCCCTTAGTTATGAAACCAAGGTATCAATCCAGTAGGAGAATCAAGCAACACTATATAAACGGTACCTGCACACAAATAACAAATACTTGCAACCCGACGATTAGGAGGGGTTGTCAATCCCTCTACGGGTAAAAAGATAGATAAAATTGTGATATATTGGATAAATAGATCTCGATAAAACGCGAAATAAAATAAATAGCAAAAAACTGCAGCAAGGTATTTTTGGGTTTTTGGAATAATAGATCTGAAAATAAAAGTGAATAAAAATAGATCTCGAAGCAAATATGATAAAGAATAGACCCGAGGGCCGTAGATTTCACTAGTGACTTCTCTCAAGTAAATAGCATACGGTGGGTAAACAAATTACTATTGGGGAATTGATAGAACATCAAATAATTATGATGATATCTAGGCAATGATCATTATATAGGCATCACGTTCAAGATTAGTAGACCGACTCCTGCCTGCATCTACTACTATTACTCCACACATCGACCGCTATCCAGCATGCATCTAGTGTATTAAGTTCATGGAAAACTGGAGTAATGCAATAAGAACAATGACATGATGTAGATGAGATCTATTCATGTAGGAATAGCCCCCATCTTGTTATCCTTAATAGCAACGATACATGCGTGTCTTGCTGCCCCTTTTGTCACTGGGAAAGAACACCGCACGATTGAACCCATCACAAAGCACCTCTTCCCATGGCAAGAAAAATCATTCTAGTTGGCCTACCTAAACCAAAGATTCAAAGAAGAAATACGAGGCTGTAAGTAATCATGCATAAAAGAGATCAAAGAACTCAAATAACTTTCATGGATATAGATCTGATCATAAACTCAAAGTTCATCGGATCCCAACAAACACACCGCAAAAAGAGTTACATAAAATATATCTCCAAGAGACCATTGTATTGAGAATCAAAAAGAGAGAAGAAGCCATCTAGCTACTGCCTACGGACCCATAGGTCTACAATGAACTACTCACACATCATCGGAGAGGCACCAATGAGGATGATGAACCCTCCGTTATGGTGTCTAGATTGGATCTCGTGGTTCTAGAACTTGCGGTGACTGGAATTGTGTCTCGTCGACTCCCCTAGGGTTTTTGGAATATTTGGAAATTTACAGGGCGAAGAGGCGGTGCCGGACGCCACCGAGGTGGGCACAACCCACCTGGGCGCGCCTGGGCCCCCAGGCGCGCCCTGGTGGGTTGTGCTCCCCTTGGAGCCCCGCTCTGGTACTTCTTTGGCCCAATAGGTGTCTTCTGGTCCAGAAAAATTCTCCAAAAAGTTTCGCTGCGTTTGGGCTCCGTTTGGTATTGGTTTTCTGTGAAGCAAAAAACAACAACTAGCACTGGGCACTATGCAAATAGGTTAGTCCCAAAAAATGATATAAAGTTGCTATAAAATGATTGTAAAACATCCAGGAATGATAATATAACAGCATGGAACAAGCAAAAATTATAGATTCATTGGAGACGTACCAGATTCCAGCAGAGCATTCTGTAGGATCCCCCTTAAAGTTAGGTTGGATGAATGGTAATATCAGAGACAAGGGGTTACCTTAGTCCGAGGACCTAGGGTTACAAATCCTAGTCGGCTTTGTCAGTGAACACAGAGTCCTTCACGACTCTGGTATCTTTGTCTTGTACGACTAGTCCTCCATGGGTCTCCCTGAATGCGTCACGGCCGACCAATGTGGCGCAGGACGGAACCGACCCAAGGGCGTTACCTCGGCCCACCGGACCTCACGCGGTGACACACCCTCTGCCCCTAGGTCTCATTATCTTCTCACACCCACACATACCAGCACAGACACCACACAAACTATTTCTCCTCATGCCTCTATATATCCCCTCTCCCCTTGCATGTACACACTCAAGGGTATCTCCTAGGCCTCTCTCATTTCTCGTGATATCTCCCCCACGACGCCCCCTCCCCCCCCGGCACCTCTATCCGTGCCTCTCTCGAATACGTACACATACCCTCTCTAGGCCCTGCCAAATACGTCAACTACACATTCACACATGTTACATCTTATCACGTACCCCATTGATCTAATAAGCCCTCTCTTCACGTTTACTTCGCATACAACATTCCTTTTTAATAAAACCACACAAAGTGTGGCCAAAAGTTTATTTTAGAATTTCTACATATATACAACATTACAAAGTTATATGGAGTATGAAAGTTAATATGCATTGCATGGTGCACCTAATGATATTTATTCCGCACTGTGAATTTTTATACTTATATACTATATATAAAGTTAGTCATAATAAAGAGAAACGAAGAGCATCTCTCTCTCCATCGCACACACCCCCTCTACGCCGCTTTCAAGTACGCACATAACTATCTCTAGGTCCTCTAAAAGTACGCCCCCAGCACATTCACGTATGTTTCATTTTTCTCTCGCGATATATACAGCGACAATCACTGTATTTGAAGCAAAGCACGATACGTACATTGGACTTCAGAATCCACTCATTACGGTCACCATTTACGTTTTGTTGTTATTATACAGTCACGGGCTCACCGTCCAACTCTGTATTTGTTCAAGACACGACTAGTTGACCAGTTAAACGCTCCATGTGGCACCTCTAGTGTTGCATCACATTATCTCACTACCATTGGGCCCACCTGTCGGCGTGTATAAGAATGAAAACAAACGATAAAAAATATTGGACGATGGGTATTCTAAGTCATGACTGCGGGCATAGCGGACAAGGTGGCCTTGTATTGGTATCCCGAGCCGTCTATTTTAACACACATGAGCTGGTGTGGTGAATACACACACACAAACGCACGCATGCCCAAGAACTGCATGAATGCAACACTCACATGTACACACAAAACCACGCACGCACGCAACACTCACACGCACGCACGCATGCATGCACACACCACACGACCAACACACATGCTCACGCTCAAGTGCTC
Source organism: Thinopyrum obtusiflorum (assembly GCA_036873465.1). Lineage (NCBI taxonomy): Eukaryota > Viridiplantae > Streptophyta > Magnoliopsida > Poales > Poaceae > Thinopyrum > Thinopyrum obtusiflorum. Next base: position 53,021 of record JAAAWM010011242.1, on the reverse strand, counting down.
AACCTACACGTGCATGCGCACACATCAGGACCTGACAGACATATACACAACTAGGTGGTTCCCGTGCACGGGTTGGAGTCTTGTCGCGCCTGCGTAAATTTGTGATTATCTTACTTTTTTCCTCTGCGAACTGACAGGTGGGACCCACAAGGAACGTGGTCAATTTAACCAGTCAACATAGTGCCATGCAGACTATTTGGCCGGTCAACAGAGTGCAATCCGATGCTGAACGGTGAGCAAGTGACCGTATAATCACCGCAAAACATATATAATGAGCGTATTCTGAAGTCCGGTGACCGTATTACGCTTTTCGCTTGAAATACACCGACCGCCAGTGTATTTATCTCTTCTCTCGCTCTCTCTGTGGAGCCGAGTAGGCTAACGTGCCAGTGCCTAAATTGGCGCATGCCACCCCATTATTGCTGCACTGGTTTCGTAAGAGCGAACAAGCATTCAGGTCTACCGTACAAACTATAGATATGAGTTAAAAATGCTATGAAGATGAATACAAATATTTGAATCCACTTTATGCCCAATTTCTCTCTGTAGGCCCTCCAAAAGTACATCTCTACACGTTCTCGCATGTTACATCTAGCAACTATGCAATACAGCACTACTACACTCTAGCACAATAAATCATATGTGTTTTTAGTTTTACTCGATCTCATATTGTTAGTTAATTATTCAGTTTGCATACATTAAAATTGCCTTTGAAATGTATGGCTAGTATCATCTAGTGATATGAAAGGTCAGACAACACACACACACACACAAAAGGGCCCATTACATATTCAACCATTTCACATCTTTCTCTCGCTCTCTCTATCAAACCGACTATGCCAAACTACCCTGTCTACCGCGCGAGAAAAATCCCGCCCTCACCTGTTTAATCGGGTTTGTATCGATGGATCGTGCGAAACAACAAAACTATAGTAGTACTCTAGTACAAGTAACAGTTCACTGGGCCGCCGTGTCATGTACTCCTCCGTCGTAAGAGTGGAGCGCTTGCTTTCATAAATGTTCTAGTCCCTTTGCCGACATGTGGGACATTAAGCAACCGGGTCCACGTGCCATACCGAAATAACAGTGCAGAGCAGCACGGGTGAAGCACCCCGGTCATGGCACCGGCGTAGTAATGAGCAATGAGGCATCAAATCACAAAGCTGCACCTTTCCCGCAGTTAAGTTGGAGGGACGAAGTGATGCTAAAAAAATAAATTGGAGGGACGAAGCAACCATCATTTCACTCTTTGTTGAATCCGCTTCTCCCTCATCTTCTTCAAGTTCACCATGTGTTACTTGACAAGGACATGTATCTGGGGTAGGGTCCTAGGCCTGACCTACATACCCTACCCAAGGATACCACATACAAGAATCCAAAGCCCACGAAGCTAGGAACAAGTCACCGACTGGAATACCTACAACGTGCAAGTCACTCGGACGTAGGATTCACTCGGAGGCCTCACCATTACTCGGCCGTCTCTGCTCACTCGGAGTACCAAGCGTCATTCGACCACAGAAGACCTAAGGTCACCCTGAGACAGCAACGGTCGGACGATCAGTTCATCGCCTTGAAGAGCATCTAATGCTGGCGTTACCTGTAACGCCCGTGTCTTTTAACTTCCTCATTGAACCCTTGGGTAACGGGGCCTTGATGAGGGGCCAGCAGACTCTATATAAGCCGCCCCTCCACCCCTGCACAGGGGTTCACATCTTTTGTAACACAGCACTCCAGATAATCAGGCTCCAGCAGCACTGAGACGTAGGGTCTTTACATCTTCCTGGAGGGGTCTGAACTCGTAAATCCGAGTGTACAACCACACCGTAGCTAGACTCTGCCCTCTCACACATACCCCTATTCTCTACTGTCAGATCTGTTCCCATGACAGTTGGCACCCACCATGGGGCAGGCGTCTAGGCGACTTCCGGCGTGCTTGAGTTTTTCATCACCTTCACCATGGTTTCCGGCGGCGGATTGTCCCTGGGTCGCGAGATCTGTCTCGGCACTCTAAGCTTCATCGCCGATGATTCGGCGTGGCTCCAAGAAGCCCCTCTGGACATCGAGGCATTCCCTATTCGCGGGGCAGTGTACTTCCATGCAAGCTCCTGCCGCGTCCTCCTTCGGTAGCCATCGACTCAGTATCAGTCGACTCCGGTGGCGTTTTCCCTCCTCACTGCTCGCCATCGCAAGCGATCCGGTCGCTCTCGGCTCCAGCGGTGGGTGAGGGACGCGGTGGCTCGTCAGTCATCCGCTCTGCAGATCGCGGCAATCGAGCCCGATGAATCTCTCTACGACTTGATCGATCCGTTGTCTGATCACTCGGATATTCCTTCCGAGTGCGAGAGCAGCGACCCGGCGGTGGAGGTGCTTACAGTTGGCTCTCATTGTAGCCCGCCAGGGTTTCCCCGTGATGGAGATGGGAGTGGTGTTCCATCACATATCAACGATGAGTATTAACCGCAACCCCTCACTGCTGAACAAAGGGAAGAACTGATGCGCAGGAATGAGCAAGTCCTTCAGACTCCCATCACCGGCACGACCACCGAGGCCCAGGCTTTGGAAGCTGTGCGCATAGCCACTCTGGCTGAGCGCAAGCGTCTTAAGGAGCTCCAGAAATCACTCGACGACCGTGCTCGCAGGCAACCCCCAAGGTCCAATCGACGGCAGCGGCAATTGTTCCTGAGTGGATCGCAAAACGAGTACCAGGTATTCCGCACTCCGATCCAAAATGTTACAGCTGCTGCACAGACTGCAGATTCTATCCAGCCATCCTGATCTGAAGCTGGAGAAGGTCTACGGCAGATCCGAGCGCTCCTTAGAGCGACTGGGGAACAGAATTCGACCGTTTCCCAGCCGCACAACAGAATTCACAGCAAGTCCATGAGGGCATACACAGTTCAGTCGGCCCACAGCCCGAGATCGCCTCCGCGGCATGAAGATTGTGGTTACCACCAGGATCAGTACCTAGATCAAGGCCGCGGTCAGTTTGCTCCGCGACATCACCGTGATGACCGCCGTCGAGTGCCGATGCCACCTCCGAGGGGTGGTTCATACGCGCCCCGGCGGTACGACGACAGGCGCCCATACGGCGATGAGCGAAGGGAGCCAATCAATCCCCGTGATCCAGGATTCAACGCAAGGTCAGTCCTTGTACAAAATCTAGTCGACAGAGGCAGAGCTCACCGAGAGAGCTTGGATAGAGATCGTCCGACTGGAAGTGGCATGTTTGTCTCTGGGCCCGAGTGTTTCAGCAAGGCCATACGGGCTGCAGAGATACCACCCAACTTCAGCTTGGCCACAGGAGTTAACAAGTTCACTGGCGAGTCGAAGCCAGAGATGTGGTTAGAGGATTACCGAGTGGCTGTGCAGATTGGCGGAGGCAATGATTATGTCGCCATGAAGCATTTGCCCTTGATGTTAGAAGGGTCAGCACGGGCGTGGTTGAACCAGTTGGCCCCCACTAGCATATAATGCTGGCACTAGTGGAAAAATGGCTAGCCACAACTTCCGTTTGTGGCGCGCCATTTCTCATCAACGCCAGCACTATTTTTTCCAAATAGTGCTGGCGTATGCCAAATTGGTATGCCAGCTATAAGTTGCTATTGTTGACGCTGGCAATACATCCTACGCCACTACTATGTGGGCCTAGTAGTCGTGACAAGTTGTAGTATATTGCTGTCGTGTGATTTATAAACACGCCATAGATACTTAACTTTGTGTTGCCGTGTCTTCTCCTGGAACGCCAGCACTAAGTTGTGCCTATATATAGATGTGTTGGCAGCCCCTTCTTATCACTTTCACTCCCATTCTCCACAAAATTCTACTCCCTCTTAGTCAGCTGCTTTGGTGACAATGGACCCACCGGAGCTTGTCGAATCGGCACGAGCCACCCGTTCGAGCCCACGTCGGCGTGGCATGTCGCAAGTTTGGGACTCCGCTGCCTTGGCCGAGCTCTCATCTGGCCCTGTTGGCCACGACATGCGCTCGCCACGCCCAATGCAGCCAGCCCTGTGTGGCGAATCATCTTGCTGCAAGGCGATGTCCCTTCGACGATCCGACAGCTATGCCACTGGCGCTGAAGCTGCCAGGAATCGAGCGAGGGCACCTGTGCTGCTTTTTTGCGGTTGTGGACGCCCTGCTGATAAGCATATGTCACACACATAAAGTAATTCAGAGCGAGAGTTCTACATCTGCGGTAACCATGGAAAGGTACATAATATGACAGAAAATACCTCGATATTCTGCTAATTTGCACAATTCACAATCATTAATATGTGTGTGTGTGTGTGTATTGTGATCCATAGGCATTAGGGACAAAATATTGATACACATGGATATGGGTTGATCTCGTGCAGAAGTACGTGAGCGAGTTGCTCGAGTACTCCATTGGTGAACTAAGACAACAGATAGATGAGATGCAGCTAAAGACTGATGTGATGCGCGGCCAAATCCAAAAATTCGAGATGCTTCGATATGCCCTTTTAGCTGGTGTTATGCTTGGCCTCGTTCTCCCTGCTGGATCAGTGGCAGCTTTTTTTCTCATGGGAATCATTACACTGATGATGTTCTTAGTCTAGATCAAGAGTGTGTGTAGTACTAGAAGTTATATATATGTGTTATTATTTTCATCCTTCAACTATTATGTATACTAGATGACCTGTCGTGCCAATTGGCGCGAAGACGAATTTGAACCAAGAACTAAAAGAGATTACTTTGACTGTTCTACTATCATCAAATGGTGGACAGCCAGCCCTCCCACACATCTATGAATGACTAAAAAAAGAGGCTCTGTCAGAAGCAAGGGCATTATCACATACCATTGTTTCCTATCTGAATTACAAAACATAAATTTACGATCAGTTTAGACACATAAAAACATTCCAACACTGATTAAAGCATAAGCAAACAGAAACTTAGTGCTGATACATATTGCTCTAAGAAGTTTACTGTGAGCATAGGCAAATAGAAACTTAGTGTTCTAAGAGAACTTAGTGCTGTTACATAGTGCTCTAAGAAGTTATATCAAGATTCTTAGGAGAAATGTGCAAACTAAAATAGAATCATAGCGCATTCCAAAACGACTGCATATACGTACAAAGATTTTAAAGAGTAGATATGATTCTGGCATATGTTCAAACCAGCAATACAAATAGTGAAAATGTTTATCCTGAAATTTGCTCTAAAACCTACACACGTTTATGCTGCAAATAGTAAAACATAAGCATTAGCATTCCTTTTAGCATAAAAGGAGAGGATCAAAACAGTTAAAGGAAGAAAGAACCACCTTTTTTTTGTTAAACCATTCCTTTTCAGGGAACCTTTGTTAGGCAAGCCTTGTGGCATCTGTAACCCTGAAACCACACATAACTCACCATCAGGAAACTGAAGTTTCAAGTTTTCTATAAAGGGGTATTTAGATTCCTAACATACCGAGAAGAAGAATCAATCGCGCAATGAAGATATGTAGGTAAACAAAAGAAAGAAAGCTTTTCACTGCAAATCACATCTAACTTTGTCGTATTCTCTTCTCTCCCTCATGTAGTCATGTTTATAGCATCAAAATGAGAGAACAAAGGTTAACAAGAGGGAGAAAAGCACCTTTACCTTCTTCAATTCTTTAGCTAAACTTCATCCTCAGATCTGCACATGTCATGTTTAGAAAGCGAATATATTAGCAAGTTTAAATGCGAGCACATTGTCGGAAATTACAATCTAAATCTGGAACATGAATGGGCACCAAGCATCGAGCACTTTAAAAGCTAAGTTACCGAAAGGAAACATTAAGCATTACAATGCTAGCTTCACTTACACATAGAAAAACATTACGACAAGGAAAATAACTTGGCCAAAGGAAAATAGAGAATTAATATAAGTACACAACGAATATACTATGGATAATTGGATCCCACGAGATTTAATGAGGTACTTTAGTATACACTATTGGATCCAACACACAATTCAAAAGATATACCATACATCAGTCTGTACTTTACCATCAAAATAGAATTGGGGTTCATGACCGACCGACTAACAGTGCAATTTCGAAGACGAAGCACTACTACAGAGACAAAAAAAAGATAATCAAATTTATTTTGAAGTGGTAATTATTGTTTAAAAATCTGCAGAAAATCAAAATTGAGAAAAGAACTGAGATCGCCTCAGGCTCTCGTCTTTCGTCACCCAGTCCAACATCACTTTAACTTCAGAGTAAATTCAAATGTAAAATGATTTCATTTTTCTACTGACTCAAGGTAGAAACAAAATCATCAGTTCATGAACATGGAAAACACCACTGAAGTTGAAAACAGGAACCAAACAACAAAAACAGAGGATGGAATTGTTCCCTAAGTGAAAGATGTCGTAAGGTGTTGGTACAAACTCGGAAAAGAGATGGCGGAAGGGGAATGGTAATAGGAGATTAAAAAAGGTAATGGATGACAAAATAGATACCCCCCACCACACGCACACACACACAAGTGAATGATAACCTTTCGAGGAAAACCAGGTTGAAAGATCTATAAAGAAATATCAGGTTCCATGGAGCCCAAGCTCCAGAACGCTGCACTTGACAGTAATTCTCAAATTGCACTAATAAAATTGTGAATGGGAAGTATGGTGAAAATACAGAGGCAAAAAAGTATAGCTGAATCCTTACATATATAAATAAGCAACAGGAGTACAACAAAGACGTGTTAACTAAGCAGCATCAATGAGTGCATTATTCTTCATAAAAAAAGTGTGCATTGTTGTAGCAAAGAGCAGAAATATTTCCAAACAATAATGAGGGCCATAGAAGGTCTAAGGTAGTGCACCTTTTACACGCCAAGAGGAAAAGGTAAAAACATACCATCTACAAATATATACCTAGATCTTCTGCTTTTTCGATAATATTTGATCTTGGGCATCTCGTTCTTCCAAATACAATGTGAAACCAACCTGCGGCATTGCTGACCTACGCTTTGCATCCGAGCCTACATACGAAAAAGCGGAAATGAGCTTCTATACCGGTAGATGGGTCAGACAGCAAGTCGCCAGCGAGGACCTCATCCAAATAATCTGACCATTCCTTACCTGGTTCTCCAATCTTAACTTTCTGTCCTTCTATCTCCTTTTTCTTTGAACCCTCTGAAGCTGGAGCCTTGCATTGGTCTTCTATACTCGCTGCAGCTCCGCATAGTTGTAATCGACAAACACCTTGCGATGGAGAGTTTCCATGTACCTGATTGCTTGTGCTGCTGCAGCATTCATAGCAGTTGCTCCATTTTCGCATGTGCAACTTGATAGTGACACTGGTCCAGATATATGCCGCAGCCGTGCTCTTGTGGGGTAAAACTTAACTATTGATACATATCCGCCCTGCTCAAGAGCATGGGTAAAATAGTGTGGCAGAGGGAGGCCGAGCTTCTCAAACATAGCCTCAAGAAAGAACTTGCTAGAAAGGTCAGCCATTTCCATAGCAAACCCTGTAGAAATATAGAATCTGTTAGAGGGCTAGAAACACCTGACTATTACATTTTTCCATGAACAGGAAAAGGTAAACGTGAAGGTTAGTCGTAGGATATAATGTGATGCATATAAAGCATAGAACATAAATCAGCACATGGACATTTAATTAACATGAGAGTAACAACCGATTTTAACAGCCTATATACTGCAACATTTGATGTCTAGCTATCTTTCTCCCTAGTGTTTTGTCTCTCACTCTTTATCTCCCTCTTAATTTCTCTCTAACTTCACCAGCATACACACATATGTTGTTTGGGTAGAAACAGAGTAGGCAATCACAGGCATATGTAGATGGAGATGGCAGAGAATTAGAATCAGGACAGAGAAAAGGATACCTTTGGCGGCACCGCGTCACAAACAGGAGGTTGCAGCAAATCCCGCTCGAGTTGAAAGCAAGTTGATTTCCTAGCAAAAGAAAAGGATGGCCAGCCAAAGGCAATTAACTTTCATGTGTCAATGAGCAACAAGAGTAAATCCATACAGGTGCAAACAGCAGGACGTGGCCTGGTGGATCACAAAGTACATATATAAAAGCAGCAGCAACTGGATTGGCCATACACAAACAATGACCAAGCAAACAAGGAGCAACAAATAGCAAGGATTGTAGAAGAACGGTCGAAAGCTATAACCTGCCCATGCAAGACAGGGTACTGAAAATGGAGTAAACCGCACAAGCATGGACCTGAACCTAAATGAATATACGCCTCTGAAAGCAGCAAGCAGGAACAAAAGAACCGAAGCAATCATAAGGAAGAAAGGATGTGTTTTTTTTCCAGCAAGATCGGAAGGATAACCCCACAAGCAGCAGGATAGGCACACACAACTAATAAAGCAAGCCAAGGAAAGCACGGCTAACCTTGCTAGCCAACAATACAAACGGTCAGCGAACGACCAAAGGACCTGGACAGGTAACGAAACAAGAAACAGAGCCATGTCAGTTCACACGCATTTTGTCAAACAGGACACGAGCAAGGAAGAACTCACCTTCTCGAGCAGCAAGGCGAAGGACGAACAACAGAGAGACTGACCCTGCACAAACAACGGAAGGAGGAGACTACCAATTCAACTACCATTGGCCACTCTTGCTCTCCAATTGGACTATCTGGCACTTCTGTTGAGACACCGAAGTTCAACATGCCGAGAAAAGTCTTGTCGCCTTCCATCTGGAGAAAATTCGACACAAGTTTCATATAGCACCACATCAGATAGCCTACCTAGCAGCATCAATACCAAAGGAAACTCTTTATATAAGTAGCAGTAGCAACATCAGTAGCACTGAACATATTTAGCAGTACACCCTTTGAATAAATTCAGTTCGGTAGCACCGAACATATTCAGCTAACCACCTAGCCTGAACATATCCAGCGACAGAGACCCCAAAGGCCATCCCAGTCCAGCGACAGAGAGCTCATAGGCCATCCCCGTGCTCCCCGTCTCCGCTGCGCGGCTACTCCAGCTGGAGTCCATCCGCGGCGACCCCGACCACGAGCTCCCGTGGATCTAGCTGGCCCCAGGACACAATTGTGGGTCAAATTAGAAAACCCCATCCATCTCCCCACGAACTGCAAGAACTTGTAGAAGGGTGGCGAGTATCAAACCAATCCATTCAAAGAACCTAAGAACACGCCATATGCTACAGCCAAGAACTCATTCCCCCATGAACTGGGCACCGCACCCGACCAGACAGCCAAGAACTAATATCTCCCGCAGACTGGGCGCAAGAAAGAGGCCAAGAACGACATAGAGAACATCCAGACGCACCAAATTTCACCAACCGAACCAAGATGCTAGAGGACGATGGGCACGGACGAGAAGGTAAATGGGATTAGAGAGAGAAACTCACGGGCGCGTCGGCTGGTGTGCGTGGCTGCCGCTCTACTCCTCCTGCCGAGTCCGTCCGCCGCCACACCTCCTTCTCCTCTTTCTCTCAGATCAAGCCGCCACCGACCGCGAGGTCGACCCTCTCCCGTCCGCCGCCACACCTTCCTCTCCTCTTTCTCTCTCCTGCGCCGGTCGTCGGGGGAGAGAAGCGAACGAGCAGCTCGAGACGGAGCGACGCCGGTCGCCTCCATCAGACAAAGAGGAGGGATGGAGCCATGGATGAGCGGTAGAGGGGTAGAGGCGGCTGGTGGTGGGGGAGGATGGAGGAAGAGGGCTACGGGAGGGGAGAGATGGAGGCGGAGGAGGAAGCGAGCGAGGCAGCTAGGGTTCGTCAGAGGAGGGGACTGGTTGGCTCGGGGGGAGCGGGGGAGACGTGGGCTGCCCGCTGCTTTTTTCGCTCGCTCGCCTCTGCCCGCTTTCGCTGCTCGCTGTTTTTTCCGCTCGCTCGCTCGCTGCCTCTGCACTATTCATGGGGAATAAAAGGAGACGTGGCCGGTGCCGCTAGTTGGGCGCACTAGCTCATCTTTTAACTTGTCAAATATGCTAGATTAATGAGATCGATCGATGTTGGCCGGTGTTCTCTATTGGTTTCACTTGTATATGGTTACATATTTACATAAAATAATTAGTAAAAATAACAATATAATAAACAATAGGAAAATAAAACAATAAAATAATAAACTAAACATCTATATAAATATAAAAAACAATATGTGTCACAGATAGGAATGGCATTGGCTGCGTAGGCCAACGCCAGCAATTACCCCGCTGCCCCCCGCAGGAGATATTGATTAAATTAACCCCCAAACCCACAACCATCGATCCCCATTAAATCGCCGCTGCCGCCTCTGCCTCCACCGCCGAAGTCCTCGTCGCCGTCACCTCCGCCTCCACCGCTGAAGTCCCCGTTGTCGTCGCCTCCGCCTCCACTGCCGAAGTCCCCGCCCTCATCCACGTCGCCTCCGCATCCACCCCGGCCACCGCCCCCGTCCCCGTCCCCGCCGCCGTCCCCGTCCCCGTCGCTGTCGCCTCCGTCGAAGCCCCCGTCGCCATCGCCTCCGCATCCACCCCTGCCACCGCCCCCGGCCCCGTCGCCCGCAACGCCTCCTCGCCGTCTACCGCCGCCGCGAGTGAGTTCTACTTAGTGTAGTGTAATAGTAGTGTAGAAAAATATCGAATTTTGTGTATATGAGTAGTGTAAAATTTTAGTGTGGTTGTAGACTATGATTTTAGATAGTGTAATTTTATTAAATTTCTAATAGTGTACTTGTGGTGAAATAATGTAGTGTAGTTATAGACTATGATTTTAGATAGTGTAATTTTATTGTATTTCTAATAGTGTACTTGTGGTGAAAGAATGTAGTGTAGTTGTAGACTATGATTTTAGATAGTGTAATTTTATTGTATTTCTAGTAGTGTACTTGTGGTGAAAGAATGTATAGTGTAGTTGTAGACTATTGTATTTCTCGTTAATATGCCCATTTTTTACTAACTTGTTTAGTTATATATATGCATCGTCACAGATGGCCCCGAAGTTTCGTGGTGTGCGAAAGAAGGGAAATAAGTACTATGCCACCATTAGGAAGGATAATGTCGTCCACGAACTTGGCCATTGGGACAGCCCGGAGTTAGCGGCGCGCGCTTATGATGCCATGGCAGTAGAGTTCTTTCAGGAAGGGGCGAACCTGAACTTCCCTGAGTGTCGTGAGTTCGCGATGTTCTTCGCGCCTGAGGACATGAGGATATGCATTAGGGTTGAGGAGAAAGAGAGCAAAGAGGCCGAGATGCAGTTCTTTGACCCATTGGTGAGCGAGCTTGCGAGAGATGACAAACTCGTGGAGGCCAACAAGATGATGTTACTTCAGTATGTAGCCTGGAAGAGCGTAGAGGAGGATCCCATAGACTGGGATGCCTTGGAGCGTGAGGAGGAGGGTCAGCAGGGGTGTCGTCGTAGGTCGACTAGGCACGACCACGAGGCCGGTCCCTCTGGCCACTAGCTTAGCGCGCGCTACCTATTTCATATGAACTGTTTAACTTTATGCATATTTTATGTTTGAACTACGCATGGTTTGTAGAACTGTTTTATTACAAGTACGTATGTGTTAATAACTAGTGGGCGGATAGCGCTGGTTCGTACTAACTGCTTATTATATTGCATTATATTTATGTGCATCTTATGTATGCTTATTTTTCTCAACTTCATGCATGAAAGCAGTAAATGGATGCCCCATGTGAGACCTGTGGTTCGGTGAGATGCTAAAGGGATAAGAAGTTCTTCATAGATCTGCCGAATGACTTCCTCACTAGGACGGTATGTCTTAGTTGAACATGTTTTGATTGAGTTTCATGCATGACAAGACAATTGTGTAACTAGCTAGCTGCTTCTTTCTTTCAATTTTGCTCAGGTCATCCCTTGCGGGGCAAGGCGTGACTTCTTAGAGAAGTTTAAAGTTCCAATTGATGCCACCATCACATTCCAGTGCACCCTCATTAAGATGCTGACGGCTCAAAAATTCAATTGTCTTGTCACCAACGACGCAAACCGCACCTACTTCGGTTGCCCTAGTTGGAAAGCCCTTGCAGAAGCTTACGAGATGAAAGCTGGGGAGAGAGCCACGTTCTACCTCGACTACGATCGTGACGAGATCATGGTGTACTACAATCCTGCTGACAGCGACGATGGTGCACTTACTCCGGACTATGACCGTGACTCCGCCCGCCGAAAAGTCATAGTTAGCTAGTTGACTTGCATGGAAGATATATATCATGTTATTATCACCTCTATTTATTTGAACTTGTACATTCATATGTGTGTTACTTTGCCTACTTTGTTGAACTATATCAATAAGTGCATTATTGAACTTATATGCTCTCATTGGGACTATTTATATATAGTTGATTTAGTGACTGTTCTGAAACTGGATTATGCTGTCATTGTGACTGAAATTGCTGTTGTACAACTTTTATTTCAAATTTGAAAATCAAAATACTGACGTCGAGAAAACATGGAACGTCACAACTGATGACTAATACTGCTGGCGTGGAAAACGCGCCTCGCCATTACCGTCCAAAATACTGATGGCGTAGGTGCCAACGCCAGCGCTAATTTTTAACACTGGCACCATATTGGTGGCGTCGGGTGTCCACGCCACCAAGGCTGTTTTTGGCACGCCGTAGCTAGGCTTTTCTCCACTAGTGTGGGAAGACCTGGCTCGGGTGTTCATCAAAACATTCGAAGGCACGTGCAAACGTCCCGCCGGGCTGACTGAATTGCAGCATTGCGTTCAAAAGCTGAATGAAACTTTGAGAGATTACATTCAGCGTTGGACCACGCTTCACCATGTGGTTGAGAATGTCACCGAGCATCAGGCAGTTTGTGCTTTCAAGGCTGGTGTCAGGTACAAAGAACTCATCCTGAAGTTTGGACGGGCTGGGACCTTATCCATGAGCAGAATGATGGAGATAGCCACTCGGTATGAGAATGGCGAAGAAGAAGACCGTCTCCGCAACAGCAAGGGAAAAGCTAGTGATCCCGATCCTGGCAACAGTAATCCCCGTTGGAAACAGAAACGCAAAGCCGAAGGTACAGGTTAGGAAGAAGCAGCCGCTTTGGCTACGCAGGGCAAGTATAAAGGGAAGGCCAAAGAGAAGTGGATACCCAAGAAGAAGAGGGATCAGTCGGGACAGGACATCCTTGATTTGCCATGTGCCATTCACACCAAGAAAGACAAAGAGGGTAACTTGATATTACCCAAGCATACCACTCAACAGTGCAGGTTTTTGATTCAACAGTTCCACGAAGATCAGCCGAGTGAGAAGAGCCCTGACAAAGATGACGGCGAAGAAAAGGCTGAGGATTATCCCAAGGTCAATGCCACTCTGGTGATTTTCGCTGACATCGAGAGCAAAAGCCGTCTGAAAGTCATCAATCGAGAGCTGAATATGACTATTCCAGCGACTACGATGTACCTCAAGTGGTCGAAAACTCCCTTTACTTTCGATCAGTCGGATCACCCAGCTTATGTTGCTACCCCTAGGCGGCAGGCGATGGTGGTTGATCCAGTGGTGGGAGGCACTCGGTTGCGTAAAGTCCTCATGGATGGTGGGAGTGGTTTGAACATACTCTATGCCGAGACCCTTAAGGGAATGAGCATTCCGATGTCCCGACTCAGCGAGAGCCACATGCAGCTTCACGGAGTCATTCCGGGGAAGAAGGCAAGATCACTCAGCCAGATTGCTTTGGATGTGGTTTTCGGTGACTCGAAGAATTTTTGGAAGGAGAAGTTGGCGTTCTAAGTGGTGGATTTTCACAGCGCCTATCATGCTATCCTTGGTCGACCGGCTTGTGCACGTTTCATGGCCCGCCCATGTTATGTGTACCTCAAGCAGAAGATGCCCGGTCCCAAGGGTGTAATCACAGTCACGGGAATAGGCAGGGAGCTGAGGAGTGTCTTCAACAAGGATCCAAAATTGCTGATGAGCAGATGGCAATGGTGGAACTAGAAGAGTACAAGAGAGATGCTGATCCGACTGATTTGCTTCGTTCCAAGAAACCGGCCTCCAAATCTGCTTTCCAGTCGGCAGGAGAGGAAAAACAAGTGCACGTTCACCCGAAAGATCCTACGGTCGCTCTGACTAACATCTCAACAACACTCGACAATAAATAGGAAGCCGCGCTCATCCAGTTCCTTCGTGAGAACTGGGACATCTTCGCATGGAAGCCATCTGACATGCCAGGTGTGCCTAGGGGGACTGGTTGAGCACCATTTGAGAGTTGATCCGAAGGCCAAACCTGTTAAGGAACATCTCCGTCGCTCTGCCACGGAGAAGATAAAGGCGATTGGCGAGAAGGTAGCTCGGCTCCTGTCAGCTGAGTTTATACGCGAAGTTTACCACTCCGAGTGGCTCGCTAACGTCGTCATGGTTCCCAAGAAGGACAAGTCACTCCGTATGTATATTGATTTCAAACATATCAATCGGGCCTGCCCAAAAGATCATTTTCCGCTCCCCCGCATCGACCAAATAGTGGATTCCACTGCGGGATGTGAGTGTTTGTCTTTTCTTGATGCGTACTCCAGGTACCATCAAATCCGACTGTATGGACCAGATGAAATAAAAACTGCCTTCATCACCCCTTTCGGGTGTTTTTGCTATGTCACCATGCCATTCGGCCTACATGGATGATATCGTGGTCAAGTAGCGCAAAGGTTCCGACCTACTGACTGACCTCACTGAGACCTTTGCCAACCTGAGAAGGTACGACATCAAGCTGAATCCGTCCAAATGTACCTTTGGGGTGCCTGGGGGCAAGTTACTCGGTTTTCTCGTTTCCGAATGAGGAATAGATGCTAATCCCGAGAAAATCAGTGTGATTGTCCGAATGAAGCGCCCTGAGCGCGTGCACGACGTCCAGAAGCTCACAGGCTGTCTCGCAGTGTTGAGTCGTTTCATTTCTCATCTTGGGGAATAGGCATTGCCTTTATACCGACTGATGAAGAAGTCCGATACGTTCGAGTGGACCCCCGAAGCAGAAGCAGCGTTTGTTGAGCTCAAAGCCCTGCTCTCCACCCAGCCGGTGCTTGCTGCCCCGAACAACAAAGAGCCTCTGCTTTTGTACATTGCGGCTACAGGCCAACTCGTCAGCATAGTCCTCACAGTGGAGCGAGAAGAAGAAGGCAAGGCCTACAAAGTTCAGCGACCAGTGTATTAGATCTCTGAAGTCCTGACTCCATCTAAGCAGAGGTATCCCCATTACCAGAAGCTTGTCTATGGTATTTACTTAACAACGAAGAAAGTTGCACATTATTTCCAAGAACACTCGATCTCAGTCATCAGTGATGCCTCGCTGTCTGAAATCATGAAAAATTGGGATGCAACTGGCCGAGTCGCCAAATGGGCCATCGAGCTCCTTCCTTTGGACATTAAGTTTGAAGCGAAGAAGGCAATCAAGTCCTAAGCACTCGTAGATTTCTTGGCCGAATGGATAGAACAACAACAGCCGACTCAAATTCACCCGGAGCACTGGACTATGTTCTTCGATGGCTCCAAGATGTTGAATGGTTCCGGTGCCAGAGTGGTCTTCGTATCCCCAAAAGGTGATCGACTCAGTTAGGTCCTGCAAATTCACTTTGATTCCTCCAACAACATGGCCGAATACGAAGCACTCCTCTATGGGTTGCATATGGCCATCTCACTCGATGTCCGTCGCCTGATGGTATACGATGACTCAGATCTGGTAGTCAATCAAGTGATGAAAGAATGGGACGTTAGAAACCCAGCTATGACAGGATACCATAACACAATGAGAAAGCTAGAGAAGAAGTTTGAGGGTCTAGAGCTTCAGCACATTCCCCGAATCAAAAATCAAGGAGCTGACGATTTGGCAAAGATCGGGTCCACTCGGAAGCCTATCCCCAACAACGTGTTCCTTGAGCACCTCCATTCCCTATCAGTGCAGGAAGATCCGTTCACTGAAGAGCCTCCTCAGGCAATAAGTCCCTCCGACCCAGCTGAAATCGAGGTCCCTGCAGTCATTGACTTGGTTATGGAGATTCTGGTAATTACACCCGACTGGACAGTGCCGTACATTGCATATTTACTCAAGAAGGAACTCCCAGAGGATGAAGTTGAGGCACGTCAGATTGTCCGTAGGTCCAAGGCTTTCATTGTGATGAACGACCAGCTGTACAGAGAAAGTGTCACTGGCATGGCCCAATGATGTATTTCTCTAGAGGAAGGTCGATTGTTCCTAGAAGAGATTCACTCGAGAACCTATGGTCATCACACTTCCTCACGGACAATCGTGGCCAAAGCATACCGAGCCGGCTTTTACTGGCCACGTGCCAACGAAGCCGCCAAAGAGATCGTCCAACATTGCCATGGATGCCAGTTCTATGCAAACTTGTCCCATAAACCCGCATCCGCCTTGAAGACCATACCACTCATCTGGCCGTTTGCCGTGTGGGGATTGGACATGGTTGGGCCGCTCAGGACAGGCTCGAGTGGTTTCACCCATCTGCTTGTGGCAGTCGACAAGTTTACCAAGTGGATTGAAGCTAAGCCTATCAAGAAGCTAGATTCACGCACAACAATCAAGTTCATGAGAGAGTTGATATTCAGATATGGAGTCCCACATAGCATTATCACAGATAATGGCTCAAACTTCGATTCAAAAGAGTTCAAAAGGTTCTGCGCCTCCCAAGGCACTTGGGTGGATTATGCTTCCGTCGCGCACCCGCAGTCGAATGGCCAGGCTGAGAGGGCGAACGGCCTTATCCTTTAGGGGTTGAAGCCATGACTTATGCGTGATCTCAAGCACGTGGCTGGAGCTTGGGTGACCGAACTGCCGTCAGTCCTTTGGGGTTTAAGGACGACTCACAATCGGTCCACCGACCGCACCCCCTTCTTCATGGTGTATGGAGCCGAAGCCGTGCTACCGAGTGATCTCCTCCACAACTCACCCCGAGTGGAGCTCTATTCAGAAGCTGAAGCTGAACAAGCATGGCAAGACGCTATGGATCTCCTTGAGGAGGAGCGAGAGATGGCCCTAATACGGTCGACTGCTTATCAGCAAGACCTTCGACGTTTCCATGCTAGACACATCAAGGGTCGGGCATTCCAAGAGGGAGATCTCGTGCTCCGAGTGGATCAGCAGCGGCCGCATAAGCTCGCCCCCGCGTGGGAAGGCCCTTTCATTGTCACCAAGGTGCTACACAATGGGGCCTACCACCTCTACAACCTCACAAAGAAGATCGATGAGCCGCACGCCTGGAACGCAGATCTTCTTCGTCGATTTTATACTTGACGATTGAATTGTCAAGATGTAATAAGAGTACTTTAAGAAATATTTGCTTATCAAAGACATGACTCCTGCAATCCTTCGATGATTTCACTCGCACAAGCGCATGTTCCAAACCCCCAGCGGGTAGCTTAGCTGCGAACCAGTCTTCGCCTAAGTTAAAAATTACTCCGAGTGGTGAGCGTCCCTCTCACTCGGTAGCTTAGCTGCGAACCAGTCTTCGCCTAAGTTAAAAATTACTTCGAGTGGCGAGCATTCCTCTCACTCGGAGGCTTAGCTGCGAACCAGTCTTCGCCTAAGTTAAAAACTACTCTGAGTAGCGAGCATCCCTCTCACTCGGGGGCTTAGCTGCAAACCAGTCTTTGCCTAAGTTAAAAAGTACACTGAGTGGCGGGCATCCATCTCACTCAGAGACTTAGCTGCGAACCAGTCTTCGCCTAAGTTAAAAATTACTTCGAGTGGCGAGCATTCCTCCCACTCAGGGGCTTAGCCGCGATCCAGTCTTTGCCTAAGTTAAAAACTACTCCGAGTGGCAAGCATCCCTCTCACTCAGAGACTTAGCTGCGAACCAGTCTACGCCTAAGTTAAAAACTACTCCGAATGGTGAGCATCCCTCTCACTCGGGGGCTTAGCTGCGAACCAGTCTTTGCCTAAGTTAAAAAATACTCCGAGTGGCGAGCATCCCTCTCACTCGAGGGCTTACCTGCGAACCAGTCTTCGCCTAAGTTAAAAGGTACACCGAGTGGCGGGCATCCCTTTCACTCGGAGACTTAGCTGCGAACCAGTCTTCGCCTAAGTTAAAAATTACTCCGAGTGGTGAGCATTCCTCTTACTCAGGGGCTTAGCTGCGAACCAGTCTTCACCTAAGTTAAAAACTACTCCGAGTGGCGAGCATCCCTCTCACTCGGGGGCTTAGCTGCGAACCAGTCTTCGTCTAAGTGAAAAATTACTCCG
Source organism: Thinopyrum obtusiflorum (assembly GCA_036873465.1). Classification (NCBI taxonomy): domain Eukaryota; kingdom Viridiplantae; phylum Streptophyta; class Magnoliopsida; order Poales; family Poaceae; genus Thinopyrum; species Thinopyrum obtusiflorum. Next base: position 34,882 of record JAAAWM010011242.1, on the reverse strand, counting down.
AGTGGCGAGCATCCCTCTCACTTGGGGGCTTAGCTGCGAACCAGTCCTCACCTAAGTTAAAAACTACTCCGAGTGGCGAGCATCCCTCTCACTCGGGGGCTTAGCTGTGAACCAGTCTTCGCCTAAGTTAAAAATTACTCCGAGTGGCAAGCATCCCTCTCACTCGGGGGCTTAGCTGCGAACTAGTCTTCGCCTAAGTTAAAAATTACTCCGAGTGGCGAGCATCCCTCTCACTCGGGGGCTTAGCTGTGAACCAGTCTTTGCCTAAGTTAAAAATTACTCTGAGTGGCGAGCATCCCTCACACTTGGGGGCTTAGCTGCGAACCAGTCTTCGCCTAAGTTAAAAACTTCTCCGAGTGGCAAGCATCCCTCTCACTTGGAGACTTAGCTGTGAACCAGTCTTCGCCTAAGTTAAAAACTTCTCTGAGTGGCGAGCATTCCTCTCACTCGGGGGCTTAGCTGTGAACCAGTCTTCACCTAAGTTAAAAACAACTCCGACTGGCAAGCTTCCTTCTCACTCGGGGGCTTAGTTGCGAACCAGTCTTCGCCTAAGCTAAAACTACTGCGAGTGGCGAGCACCCCTCCCACTCGGGGTTTTAGCTGCAAACCAATCTTCGCCTAAGTTAAAAACTTCTCCGAGTGGTGAGCATCCCTCTCACTCGGAGGTTTAGCTACAAACCTGCCGAAATAAACTTAACTATGCAAGAAACTGGAAAGCAACATTCGGATAAATCCAGAATCTCAAGTGCAGATAAAAGTTCTCAAGTGCAGATGAAAGTACTCGGGCTGAAAGCCCGAACAAACTTTAACAATTACAAAATCACTCGGCATACCAAGGCAAATAAGTTCCGACTAGAAGATACTCGGGTCATATAGTTCTCCTTCACGCACCGGTGGGACTCGCGGGCTCGACGAAAGTGTCCAAGTCTATGCCATCTGCAATCCAAGTGGTTGCCTCAATGAAAGTCTCCATGAAGTCTTCAAACTTGAGCTTCTTTGTGTTCGCCACCTAGAGAGCCTTCAGCTTTTCTTCCATGGCATCTTTGCAACAGACACGGACGAGTGAAAGTGCCACATCGGCCCCGCAATGGGCGGCAGATTTCTTCCATGCTTGCACTCGACTAGGGATCTCATTGAGTCGAGTCATCATTGACTCAAGATCACTCTGGAGTGTATCCTCAGGCCAAAACTCTTTATCTATCTTCCTCAGTGTAGCCCTCAGACGAGTGATGTACCCCAAGACATCGTTGAGATGAGCTTCAAGTCGCAACATGCTCAAAGCCATCACATCCTTGACAAGTGACTTGGTGGGATCCAGGTCTGTCTCGATCCCGTCAGTCTCCAGCTCGAAATTCTAACAGAATTTTGCACGAGGGAGAAGGAAAAGATTAGTTATACCATCGCTTTCAAGATTCACAGAAATTCACTCGAGCAAAGAGAGGTACCTTCAAGCATGCCGTACATCTTCTTCGCAAATCCCCCCAGATACTTCTCCAGGGCGTCCCTCCTCTGGGTGAGCTGGTCCACCTTGTCATTCAGAGCTGTATTCTCCAATTCAAAGGCACTCTCCTGATCTTCAATCTTCTTGGCCCACTCGGCTTGCTCTTTCTTAAGCTCAGCGGCCTCCTTCTTTGCCTCTTCAACAGCAGCCTTCAGAGATGCGTTATCCTCCTCCAACTTGCCAACTGAGGCTAGTTTTGCCTCAGCGGCTTCGGCCTTCTCCTTAGCCACCTTCTGCGCCCCCGTGAGTTCTTTGTCCTTATCTTCCAGGGCCTGCTTCATGGTGTCTAAAGAATCAACATTCCTAAGTTGCGCTTGAAGCTGACGGTTCTCATTACGCACATCTGTTCGAGTGAAACTACTCGTCTCAAAGAACGGAAAGGAAGGACGACGGTATACGCAGTCGACAAAAATTACCTCCCATGGTCTTCCCCTCCATCTGGGCACGAGCCAAGTTCCTTTTTTCCAGTTCCAGATCCAGTTGGAGCTGGATCTTCTCCTTCTCCAGGGCAGCATACTGGGTCCCGAGCTCACAGGTTTTCTGAGATCAACAAAGAAACAATCCAGTTGACGACGAAAGAAGATTCTCAAATATTTCCCTACTTCTGAGTGGAGAAAAGCAAATCAAGTTGATACCAAAAAAATTCTCAGACCCCCGCCGAATCAAACATTCGACGGTGGTCTCGAGGACTACACCCAGTGGGTGCACTTAGCGTGCCCCCACTAGATCAATTCCCACTTGGCATGGCCTGACCGAACCGAGTGAAGAGCTACAAATAAAAAAATTCTCAGACCCCCGCCAAATCAAACATTCGACGGCGGTCTCGAGGACTACACCCAGTGCGTGCACTCAACGTGCCCCCACTGGATCAATGTCCACTCGGCTCGGCCTGATCAGTCCGAGTGAAGAACTACGAGCAAATGAGCACTGGCATCATAAGTCAGAAACACCCAGTGGGTGTGTAGAGTTAAGATGGACAGGAAATAACCCAATCAGAAATCATCTTACAATCGCACTTACTTAGACATTTGCCTGAAGATCTGTACTGGCATCATAAGCCAGCTTGCTGGGTTATACGCTTCCTTCAGACGCTGCATCATCATATTGGCTTGAATCATGGCCTCTTTGCAAGCCCCAGTTTGGTCCTCCGGAACATGATGCAGAGTGAATACATGAGGTGGTGGAGTCGGTGATGCAGCCAGAGGGATCAGCACTTGAGGCTGACCAATCGGTCCTGAAGCTGGAGCAGTCGATACCAAAGGCAAAGCAGTCGACAGAGGGGCAACAGAGATAGCATCAGCTCGAGACAAACCACCTTGCTCCTGAGATACAGTTGCAGGCAGTGCACGGGGCGTTTGGCTCAACGGCACTCTCCGAGTGAGACTGCGGGAGACGGTCGAGGTCGTACCCTCTCCTCCTGTGTCCTTCTGAGGCTCGTCTTCGTTATCGTCCGCTAGGTGGATGATGTTCATTGGCTCTGCAGTCACTCGACAACAACAACAATTCAATTGATCGTCGAATCGACCAGTGTAACAGGGCAGAGTGAAAACCAGTCATACCTTGCCGGGAAGTGGCCGCGTCCGCAGTATCCGCCTCTGCATGTTCCTTATCAATCTGCATGGGCGATGTTGTAGAAGTAGCAGCTCTGGCACACAATTCTCATTCGGTCAGCAAAAGTATAAAGATCTTCAAGAGTAAGAAAGAGATAACACTCACGTTGAAGCTACGTGCATGGTGACCTTTATTCTGGGCAGAGCCTTCCAAGGTTTTGGTGGAGCAACCTTGAGATGTTTCGCGGTTTTCTCAGTCGGCTCTGGCATCGCCGTCCGAGTGTGCTTCGGGTTCCTTACACTCGACGCCAAGGCCTTTCCCTGGCCGGCAGTCGGATCTTGGTTCGCTTTGGTTTGACGCTCGGTGCGCGAAGGAGACTCGACTTCCTCACTGTCTTCTGTGTCGCCGCTGCTGCCCTCACTATCTTCGGCATAGCTGTCCTCAGCACTCCCACCCTCACTCTCTGCACCTTCAACAAGCTGTTCTTCGTTTGGCACGGGCGAAAGCATCTTCGTGAACTCCTACGAAGTACAAAAATTAGAGTCAGTTTGTCTATCAATTCAGTCGGATGTTGGAAACAAAGGGAAAACACTCGACATGGTATGTCTCACCTCCCTGGTGGGTGCTCGGCGTCGAAGGGCTGAACCCGCTTGGATCCACATGGATTGTCATGAGCTCTGGTGATGCTGCTAAGCCATTGCATCACGGTATCATCCTTGACCTCCTCTGGATGAGTCCGAGTGGAATCGTCTGGACCTGTGTACTGCCACATGGGATAGCCTTGTGCTGCAGGGGCTGAATCTGTCGACTGAGGAACACCTCTAACAGATCCAAGTCTGTCACTCCGCCTCGGATTAACTGACTATGGATTCTACCAAGACTGCCACTTCAGCTTTCTCCTTCTCGTCCATGATCAGCGAGCGGGGAGCGTTGATCCTTGCAGATGTGTAAGGAGGAAGGCCAGTCGACGAACTAGAAGATGGAACATCATTGCAGTAAAACCAGGTCGACTGCCAACCTCTAATGGACTCGGGAAAGGTCATTGTGGGGAATGCACTCCTGCCTCTCACCTGGACACCTAAACCACCACACAGTTGAATCACGTGGGTCCTCTCATCACTCGGATTTGCTTTCTTGATCGACTGAGAACGACACGTGAAGATGTGCTTGAACAATCCCCAGTGAGGGTGACAGCCCAAGAAATTTTCACACATGGAAATGAAGGCAGCAAAATACGATATGGCATTTGAGGGAAGATGATGAAGTTGGGCGCCGAAGAAATTTTGAAACCCTCAAAAAAATGGATGGGGGGCAGAGAGAAACCTCTCTCCACATGGGTGAGAAGGAGGACCCGCTCTCCAGGGCGCGGCGCGGGCTCAACCTCTCCATCCACCGGCAGCATCCAGGACCCTGGGACCAGTAGGCCGTTGGCGGCGAGCCCGTCGAAGTCCTTTGTCATGACCGTCGACGACAGCAAATCGCCCTGGATCCATCCCGGCGGCGGCGCGGCCCGAGAGCTCGACGCCTTCTTCCTCTTGGCCACCTTCTTGTCGCGCTCCAGCTTCGCCGTATTATCCTTCGCCATCTCCGCGGTGGTTGTCGGAATCGAGCGGAGTCACGTAGCGCGGAGGCGGAAGAGGTGGAGAGACGAGCGGAAGGGGGGAAAAGAGAGGAGCACTGTTCTGCCCGCCGGTCACGTCGCTTCTTATAACAGTGCATCCGAGTCACCGACACCTGGGCCCGTGAGATCCCAGCGCATCCCTCTGAATGGAGACTGCACAGTACATGGCGATAAAGGGGGAGCGGAAATTGAGGAGTCCCGCCCCGCTTGCCCTACTTACCGCGCCATTGCCGATCCGCGCGCTTCTCCAAAATTTCGAATCCCGTGAAATCCGGGACCTGGCAGAATGATCGATTGCGTCAAAAGATTTCCTTGTTCATTCGGGTTCGACCCGACGCTCGGGATCACTCGGTCGCACATCGAGCCGGAATCGATCAAGGCAATTGACAAGGGATTAAGTAGTACGGGTATCTGTAGATCTCTAAAATGCCTCCGAGGCATTGAGTCTGGTCAGAACCCGCTCCAATCCTTTTTCACTCGAACCCCGATCCATTCGGGGGCTAATGACGAGGACATGTATCTAGGGTAGGGTCCTAGGCCTGACCTACATACCCTACCCAAGGATACCACATACAAGAATCCAAGGCCCACGAAGCTAGGAAGAAGTCACCGACTGGAATACCTGCAACGTGCAAGTCACTCGGACGTAGGATTCACTCGGAGGCCTCACCATCACTCAGCCGTCTCTGCTCACTCGGAGTACCAAGCGTCATTCGACCCCAGAAGACCTAAGGTCACCCTGAGACAGCAACGGTCAGACGATTAGTTCGTCGCCTTGAAGAGCATCTAATGCTGGCGTTACCTGTAACTCCCGTGTCTTTTAACTTCCTCACTGAACCCTTGGGTAACGGGGCCTTGATGAGGGGACAACAGACTCTATATAAGCCGCCCCTCCACCCCTGCACAGGGGTTCGCATCTTCTGTAACACAACACTCCAGATAATGAGGCTCCTGCAGCACCGAGACGTAGGGTCTTTACATCTTCCGAGAGGGGCCTGAACTCGTAAATCCGAGTGTACAACCACACCGTAGCTCAACTCTGCCCTCTCACACGTACCCATATTCTCTACTGTCAGATCTGTTCCCACGACATTGCTTATGTCATTGTTCTGCCTCATGTGGGATGCGGATCGGCTTGGTAAATCACTGACATGTGGGACCGCATGTTAGCAAACCGCAAGGCCAACTTCCGCGCGGCAAAATCACTTCCTTTTTACTAATCTTGATATATTTTTTTAGATCAATATAATCGAGATTTGTATAGATAGCACCAAGGAGGAAAACCAAGTGGTACGCTTAAGGGCATCCACAATGTGTAGCCAAATGTGAAAATAGCTTTTGGCATCGATGGGAACCATTGTGGAGGGTGCTGCCAAAGCCAAAAAGAGGGAACCGAAGCTCCCTAATTGATTGATTGAAGGAATAGAAAAATGCAACCTCTCTCCTCTTTCTCCGTGCTTGGACGCATGTACAGTTTAGAGCACAGAGTCTACTCCCTGTCCCTTCTATCACAAATCACAAAGCAGTGAGGCGTCAAATCACAAAGCACGGACGAAGCAACCATCATTTCACTCTTCGCTGACTCTACTTCTCCATCGTCTTTTTCGAGAAACCACCTTTACCGCACTAAGCTGGACGGACGACGCTATTGTGCTAGTAGTAGTACATTTAGGCCTCCTTTGGTTCAACGGACTTCCTGGATGCAAAGAAGGCGATTGTCTCGGCTTGCAAGCGGCACTTGCGAATGACTTACCGTGGTCAGCCTCAATGGTGTGCTCCATCGAACACACTTCGCCAAAGCCACAGCGTTCGAGATATCATCGACGTCACCGCAATGGGGAAGGAAGTCAAATAGTTACTACCTCCATTTTTTTATACAAGGCCAATACTCCCTCTGTCTAGGTGTATAAGTCACCTTAGGAGTTGTAGCACGACCTAGGTGGCTTTATATTGGGTGAAGAGGAGCACCGAGACGAGCTCAACTTCCAATCAGAGCACTGTTACAAAGGGAAATAAAATCAGCATTTAATCGCTAGTTACTAGGATGCCTTTTCAGCTCTCCATGCAGGCCCACGTGATTGCATGCAAAACCATCTTCAATATCTTGCCTAATCAATGTCCAGCCGCTATGCATGTAGGGGTTTCCACGGGGGCAGAACGAGGCAAACAGAGGGAATCGAGGAGGAAGAGAACGCTCGTGAACGAGGATGGGAGGAGATCAAGGAGAATTTAATGTTTCATGCCTTAAGGTTTTGGGAAAACCTAGATTTCGTAAGATGACTTATACATCTAGATGGAGGAAGTATCAAAATTATAATTTGCAGAAGGCCACTAACACTAATGGAGGCAAAATTGATAGGGTTTGCCTCGTACTAGCAACCAAGGACATTAATATACCCTTGCATGCATGCGGAAGTGAGAAGGTTGGTTTGCATGGCGCTGCATTAATCAAGCAATGAGAAGTGAGATGGTTAGCTCTTTGGGCGTTGGAAAAAAAATACGCATTAATTGACACGTCAAACGAGGTTTGTATCGATCAATCCCGTGAAGGAAAAACCCCGCCTTTCTTTTTTAACACAAGTACGTACTTGTATCCTATTTGGGTCTAGGCCTTGCATTGCCATACTTTGCCACACAATTTTGCCAAGATTTCCTAAAGTTTTTCAAAATGAAAAGAAGGTACGCTTGCGCACGCCTGTCGCGGTCACACCGCACCCTCACACAGTCGCTCCTGCACGCTGCAAACCCAACCAAAGGAACGCACCCTCACTGACACGTGCTACCGCATGTGATCAAACCAAACTCAGCCATCACACCGATGACACATAATTTCGTTCATACAGTATGTTTATCCAACCGCATTTTTGGAAAGATCCGTGTGGCCCGTGCGGTGGTCTGTTGGGGAAGAAGAAGAGGTGAGGAAGAAGAAGGGTTAGAAGACGTAGGATATTCATCCAACTGCCTGAAATGGTCGACTGACCCAAATGATGAAAGTCAGGCGACTTGCATAAATATATATTTTTACACAACAAAACATCCCTAAAAACAACAACATAAAGAAAAACTATCACTGCTCGCGGAACGAGCCGGCCTCGTCGTCTTTGGCTGCCGGCGCGAAGCAGCCATAGCTGCCGACGTGTGTCTCCACACCATGGTTGTCCTCGGCCTCCAGCTACTCGTTCACGCGGAGCGTGCGGGTGCTCTACACGGACGCGAGCACCGCTCGGTTCACGTCCACGACGTTCGGTTCCGCCTGCAGGAGAGCCTCGATGGCAGTGGCATCTGGGCGCTCTGCGTCGAGGTGAGCCTCCGCCGCCCGGTTCAAGTCCAGGACGTCCTGTTCTGCCTGCAAGAGGGCCTCGATGGCAGTGACATCCGTGCGCTCCGTGTCAAGTTGAGCCTCCCCCGCCCGGTTCATGTCCACGACATCCGGTTCCACCTGCAGGAGGGCCTCGATGGCAGCGGCATCCGCGCGCTCCACGTCGAGTTGAGCCTCCGCCTCCCGGTGCTCCTTTAGGATCGCCAGGTTGAACCGCTAGTCCGCCTGCACCATGGGGGACCCGGACGCCGCCACGAAGTCGATGTCCGTCATCTCATATGCATCGGGGGCCTTCTGCGCCGCGACCTCCACCATGAACATTGGATCGGCTTCCTCCTCCTCGTAGCTTGGCTCCAGAGAACTCAGGGATTGGCCCGCCGCAAAGCGATCTTGGGAACGAAGGTCTGTGGCACCGACCGCCGCCATGATTTCTGTGCGGCGCTCCGGCATCAGCATCTTGTAGTACGTGATCTTGCGGTGCACCATGGCTTTCTGGTGAACTAGGGGACGGCTGATGCGGGCTAGGGGATTGAAAGGTGGGGGAATGGGCTGGAGAGGAGCTGTGGTTTTGGGGCAGTGGTGACCGGCTGGCAAGTAGCTAGCGTAGGCCGAGCAGTGAAGGTTCTGGTGTGAATAGTGGTTTTGGTGACGACTGGTCAATCGGTTTTGACTGTGCGGAGTTTGCAAAGCCGGACGGCTGGAGCCTAGAGAGTTGTGGGTGGGATGGGACTAAAGTTTCGGAGTTTCATGTGGTAGACGTCCGGACCTCCCCACCGTTCCTGTCGATGATGAGGCGGTGACTTCGTAAATCTCAAGATGACTAGCAAGATGCCCGTGCATTGCACGGAACATCAGGATGCATTTTTTTTACAAAACACCTGTTGTGATTAACACATGCAGGAGTAATCCCATGTGTAAAAACTAATGATATCTCGAGAATTTCATCAAAAAATGGTATCTCGAGAATTTCATCAAAAAATGATATCTCGAGAAAGATGAGAGATAAGGTGAGGAGGAGTGGGGCGCGGCGGTGATTGGTGGTCGGACTTAGCGGAGGCATTGGGATGGACGACGCCGGCAGCGGCCACCATGCCAGATTGTTCCAGTGGCTTCCTTTTTTAATTACTCAACAATGAAGTTGTGGGAGATAAGGATGAACGAGAGAGGTGCGGGTATCCTTTTGCAAAATTGCCATAGTTTGCTTTCTATCTGTCAGATATAGATCGGATGGTCTATATTGCAAGATGGCAGGCACACCATCATCACCGAGAGTAGAGATAAGAGTAGAGATAGAGATATGACGGCTCAGTCTCTCGAAGGTGCTCATAGGGGTAGGGTGTGCGTGTGTGCGTTCATAGGGGTGAGTGTATGCGCGCATGTATGAGCGCTTGCATCTGTACTGTGTTCAAAAAAGGAGTACTCGAAGTATGCAAGTTCATAAGGAACAGACGGTGTACATCACTCTTGTTGCGTTCTTGTTGCACCCCAGCACGATGGACCCTACACGTCGCTCACCGAATGGAACGCGCTTCATCTTGCATTTTCGCTCGCTTGTGGGACCGCAGTTGAGAGAAAACTGACGTCCCTCCCCCTCCCTCGCCCGCGTCATTTACTACTAGACTAGAAGAGAGAGAGAGGTCGACCAAGTATTACTGCGCTTGAATTTGGCTAGGAAAATAGGGAAACCGACATGTGGGGCACACCTGTCGGGATGATGTGGCGCAGACTAGTCCAACGGAGGAGCTGGCCACGACCTCCTCGCCATCGGCAACCGTTCATGTGGGTCGTGGGGGCCAGCAACGTGGCGCAGCTCCCGCACCACCTCTGGACACGGCGACCGCGGTGAGCGACATGTTCATCATCGCTGGACACGCTCGGCTTCAGGGTGCTGAGGGTGGCGCTACCGCTGTGGCACGACCAGCAGATTAACACCCAGCTCATCGAGGATGCACGGGGCGGCGAAGTGCGCGCGCGCCGTGACGCGTCCGCGGAGTGTTCTAGCACGGCCAACTGCATCCCCAGGAACTGAGACCATGCTGGGTCGTCTTTCAATGACATGTGGGATCGCATGTGAGCAAAGGGCATTTCCAACGTTGCCACGCCCACAGTTGACTACCCTGGCACACAAAAAACCCTCGTCCCTCGCGCGCGTTCCCAGCCGGCGCCAGCTGCCCGCATTCATGCCATCCATCCGTATGTCGTCATTAAGCAGGCTCGCTGCCCGAGGAACCAACTCCGATGACTTATTGATGCACCCGGACGCTTGGCCTCACAGGAATGCACTACTTAAAGCGGCAACGCCCAGCTAAACTCCACACCATAGCGCATCCTCCTACCTGGCACCACATCCACCATGACCGCGAGCGAGAACGCTATGCGGGAGAGCTTGTCTTGGGGGATGAAGCTCGAGGTCGCTGTCCTCGCTCAACTCGCCGCTCGCAACGCAATACCGGCGTAGCCGGATGCGGACGTGACCGCACTAGCGGTGGCCACGCTGGTGGCCGATGATGGGAGCACCGCCGGCTATGCATCCTACTTGCCGCCGTCGAACGGTCGGTGGCGCATGTGGCAGGTGAAGCAACGGACCGTCCATGTCCATCATCATCGACCTCACGTCCACCGGCACCGCCGAGGTCGGGGACTCCTCCGCGGATGAGTAGGGCATGGGAGGCGGCAGGGCATGGTGTGCCAACTGGCCGATCCGTCTCCCGTGTTCTACTCTTCCTCGTCGGAGACTGCACCTTCACTTCACGGGTCTTGAACCCCGCCGCCGTTCATGGAGACGGCAGATGGAGGACGTCGTCGCTGATGCGGAAGTACAAAGGAAAGTGGACGTCAGTCGCCGCCATAGAATAGGTTTAGGGTCGGGTTTCTTTTCTTTTTCTGTCCTATAAAAGTTTGAAATGCAATTAAAATATGTCGTGTTTGCATGAATCTCGTCCGGTTTATATGAACTTTCACAACAATAGTAAGATATATTGTATGAAAATATATTGAATGATGATTCATTTTTGTGTGTATAAACTTGGTCTAAGTTTAGAAGGTTTGACCCGAGACAAAGCTAACATGCGAAGTAAATAAACACATAGGTATACATACACAATTTATCTTAGGCACTCCAATAGAATGTCCACTACACATTCACGATTTTCACATCTTTCTCTCGCTCTGTCCGTCAAACCAACTAAGCCTTGTCCTAAAAAATAAAGTCCTAAAAAAACCAACTAAGCCAACCTCCCGGTCGCGCCATTTTAGTCGGGATTACCGGATTACTAGTAGTATTGATGGATCGCGCGAAGCACCAAGTTTAAAAGGAAAAAAGGCGGTACACTCACAGCACGCCTGTCGCGGTCGCATTGCACCCCTCACACGGTCAGTCCTGCACATGGCTCACACAAACGGAACACACTTCGGCTTGCCTCTTCCCTGACGTGTAGGACCGCATTTGAAGAAACCGACCATGCGCCAAACTCCCCCGCCCACCGTGCAGAAATTCCCCCCAAATCCCAAATTCAACTGCCCTTCGACCAACTAGCCAATAATATTCCCCAAACACCCCTCCCCCAGCCCATCCACTCCATTCGCTCTGCCAAAGCCGCCCTCCCCGCCGCGCTGATATGTTGGCGTCGCGGTTCATCGAGGGGACGCACGACGATCCTCTCGCTCCCACAGTACACTCTCATAGACCACCGTCCTCCAGCCGCACCGCCACCGCTGGCGACATTCTTGTGGAGGTGCACGGTGGTTAGCTTCTCCCACTATACGCACATTCTAGATTGAGGCCTCATGCATGTCAGAGTAGCGCTGAATTTTAGCTGATAGACGCTTTTAATCTCATTGTTTGCCGAAATAGTTTACAGTCAATATGCTCTGCTTAAGAAGCTTCCTTGCCCTGTTCTGCACTCAATCTGCTTTGCTGAGATGGCATGCCACGCCCGATTAGTTGCTAAAATATCCTGCCATATATTTATTGTGAAGTAGATTGCCATGGTCTAGTAGCCAATCTATTAGGTGAAATAGCTCGACACCGTTTTATACTCGATCTTTGTTGTTGAGATGGCCTTCGATGGCTGTGTGCTCGGCCTCGTTGACTGCTGAAATAGCCTGCCATAATTTAGCACTCAAATCTGTTTGCTGAATTAGCTTTACATATATTTTGTTACTTAGATTTGCTTGTCCAAATATCTTGCCATAGCTTTAGACATCGACCTAGGTATTTTTTCTGGACTTTATAAAAAAAAGCATATATGTTTTTCTTGTAATATCTAGTAGAAGAACTAATTTGTATGTCTAACAGATGGACATGACTTGGATAACTTCTGCTCAAAGATTCTCCGCTGCATATGTCGAGGGGGTTGAAAACTTCATGAACTTTATCAGAGCTGAGTACAGTGGTCCGAAATCAGATGTGCTCTGCCCGTGTAGTAGTTGTATGAATTCAGTTACAAGACTCCAGTCAACTGTGCAAAACCATCTACACTTGTATGGGATGTCGGTCACATATACTAGGTGGGTTCATCATGGTGAAGCTGTGAACGTCAATGTTACTGACTATGTGGAAGCAGCAGATCACCATCTTGATCTGCCTGATGCTCAGGTGGAAGAGGAGGAGGAGGTGGTGGCGGCGGAGCCAGTGAGTTTGACCAACATTGAAACAATGTTATGAAATGCTCATGCATTTCGTGAACTTTCACCTGCAGAAGAAAAATGGTGGGCCCGCATTGTTGGAACAATGCAACGTGGCAGTCACCCCAGGAAATAAGTTGTCAGTATTCTCAGCTATGGTCACCTTTCTTCAGGTGAACACATCTAAGCGGATGACCAACAAATCATTCGATGCGATGTTGGCTGCTTTCCACAAATCTTTCCCAGATGCGTCTGAGCTGCCACACACCTATAGTAAAATGAAGAATTTCCTTCTTGTAGTTGGAATTGGATATGATATGATCCATGCTTGTAAGAATAATTGTGTTTTGTTTCGGAAGGATTATGCCAACTTAAGTGAATTCCCAAAATGGAAATCATCAAGATGGAAAGATGGCGATGCTGTGAAGAGGATTCCTCATAATGTTCTGAGACATTTTCCAATTATACCAAGATTGCAGAGGTTGTTTCATGATGCTGAAACAAGAGAGGATGTACTATGCCATTCTAGGAACTAGGAGTACAGAGATCATAATGTAATGAGCCATCCATCTCATGGTAGTGACTGGAAAAGCTTCAATCAGAAACACAAAAAGTTTGCTGCTGAGCCGAGAAACGTTAGACTTGGCTTAGCTACAGATGGATTCAACCCATTTGGCCACCAGAGCACCACATATAGCATGTGGCCAGTGCTTGTTATCCCTTACAATATGCCACCAAATGTCTACACTAGAGAATCAAACTACATGATGGCCTTGCTCATCCCAGGTCCAAAAAGTCCTGGAAAGGATTTTGATTTATTCATGGAGCCTCTTGTAGAGGAACTTCAACAGCTATGGAGGGGTGTTCTCACTCGAGACCTATATAGCAGCCCACCAGCTGATTTCTTTCTGCGTGCTATTATAATTTGGTGCATCCATGATTATCCAGCTTTGGGCACTATGTCAGGGCGAACGACACATGGTTACAATGCATGTGTTCGCTATGACAAGAATCCGCTATCATACGCAAAACTTAGCAAGATCTGTTACAATGGACATCGTCGTTTCCTTGCCAAGGACAAGCCGTGTCCTACAAAATACCGAAGACATGTGTTCAATGCAAAGCATGAAAACCGTGATGCGCCAAAGAGGCTCACCGGCGATGAGTTGCAAGAGGAATTAGAGAAGGTCAGGCATATTACACCAGGAAACCATCCTGATAATGGTAGCGGGAAAAGGAAGCGTGGCAGGGCAGAAGAGAGATTATTGTTTACCCGCAGGTCCACTTTGTGGGACTTGGAGTATTGGAAAGATTTGGATCTGTGGCATAATCTTGATGTGATGCACATCGAGAGAAAAATATGTGACAACATTATCGGCACACTTCTTAATATTGAAGGCAAGACGAAAGATACTTTAAAATCTAGGATTGATTTGACACACCTGGGTATCAGATCCGATTTGCAGGTGAAAGAAGATGGTGCATCACGGGATATGGCACCAGCTGTGTACGTCTTGGACAAGGTAAAAAGAAAAGAATTCTGCAAGGTCCTGTCACGTGTGAGATTCCCACATGGATTTGCTTCCAATCCTGAAAGGAGAGTCAGTGCAGATGGAAACAAGGTACAAGGGTTGAAAACTCATGACTGCGACATCCTACTTCAAAGGGTTTTACATGTTATCCTTAGAGGATTGGGCTGCCCTGACTTATACAGAGCAGTTGCAGAGTTGGTGAAAGAACATGCGGTGCCCCCATGTTTGGTTTTGGTAATTGATGACAATCTCTATGGACTAATGGTTGCCTTGAGTTATATGTGAAGGATTTGTCCATAGGCTTTTCTTGGAGTCCATTTGTTGGTTTCAAGGAGAGTTTGAGTTGACCAAGGTGCTATTAAGGAATTATCCAAAGATTGGTCATGTGAGTGTTGAGCTTATTGCAAGCATGTCTTAAAGAAGAAGATTGTGTGATCATTCATGTTTACCTTCAAGACATCATCCACATGAAGAGAGTTGGAAAGTTTCAAGGTTGATCAAGACTAAGTCAAGAGTGAATCAAGTTGATCAACACACAAAGCGTAGAAGATGTACCGAGAGGGATCAAGTGATCCCATGGTATGGTAAGCATTGTCCATTACACTTTGTGTACTAACCCATGGTCTACGTGAGAGTTCTATGTGGGGTTAGGTATGTTTCCATGGGCTTGCGTCAAGAGGAAGATATCATACAACCCATGGAGAGGATGACATCAAGTGGTGATCGTCATCAAGTTTGCCATGTGCAAGTTCAAGTGGAGCATCACGAAGAGATCAAGTGCTTGAAGCTTGCCGTCCATTGTGGTTACAATGGACTTGTGAAGATGTGCGGAAGAGTGGCTCACCCATAGAGGATTATGGGGGAGCAATCAACTAGTCTTCATCGACCCAACGCAATTAAGAAAGGTGGTCCATCTTGAGGAGGACAAGATCGTCATCATCTAGCTCAAGTGGATTATGCGCAAGGCAAAGGTTTGCCCTTGATAGGTTTTCTATTTTACCGGTCTCATGATGGTAGTTGGGAGACCGGGTTATAGGATTGATTGCCGTATTATCATGGGGGCTCTCAAGTTGGTAGCTTGATCGTATTGTTCGTAGAGAGCTCAAACCATTGCATCCTTGCATCATCTTTCTTAGCTCTTGTTTGGTGTTTCTCTTTGTGAGTTTTGGAGCTTTTGGTCATCTTCATGACAAGCTCGAGTTCATCGAAAATGGAGTTCTCATGCTTCTTCTATGATGTTTTCGATGTTGGAGTTTATGCCGGATCTTCATTGATAGAGGTTTCGCTATTTTGATGCTACTCGTTGTCTTCTTTCCAACAAGCTTGAGTTTGCTCAATTCGGAGCTCATTTGCAGAAGTTATGGCAGTTCTGGTTTTATTGTATCCTTCTGTTGTCTTTAGCTGTGATATGAAGGCTGCCAAGTGCTAAAGCCTCAGTGGCGTGCGGTAGTACTGCTCAAGGGAGCGGTAGTACCACAGGGGCCAGCGGTAGTACCGCTCCTGGTGAGCGGTAGTACCTCTGCCTCCAGCCCTGACGCTGATGCATGCGGAAGTTGGCGCGGATGTAATTTTTTACATCCGCCCTTACGCGGTAGTACCGCTCCCTGTGAGCGGTAGTACCGTGCCGGCTTTCTACTCGAAGCTAGCTCCAACGGATGTTGGCGCGGCAGTAATTTTTTACATCCGTGGACGCGCGGTAGTAACGCTATCCCCAGCGGTAGTACCGCTACCTCACTGTGTATACTGCCGTGTGCTGCACCTTTGTGGCCGTTGAATACTACCCCTGCGGTAGTACCGCAAGGGCAGGCGGTAGTACCGCTCCGGCAGTAGTACCGTCTTGTTGCCCCGTTGCAGTAGTGTTTCTTTTGGCTACTACCGCCCTAGCGGTAGTACAGCTCCTTGGAGCGGTAGTACTGCTCGGTGAGGGCTGTGAGGATAACAGTTGGATTTCTCCACCCTATAAAAGGGGGTCTTCTTCCCCAATGAACCTAATCCTTTGAGCTTGTGTTCTTCCCCCATTGTTGACCTTCTTCGAGCTTGCTATCTCTCAATCCCTCCATGGATTCTTGCTAGTTTTTGGGGGAAAAGAGAGAGGAGATCTAGATCCACATTTCCACCAATCACTTTCTCCTCTATGTGAGGGGAACTCCTTGGATCTAGATCTTGGAGTTCTTGGTGTTCTCCTTCTTGTTCTTCCTCTCATTTTCCTCCCTAGCATTAGTTGCTTCGGTGGGATTTGGGAGAGAAGGACTTGGGCACTTCGTGTGCCCTTGCCATTGCATTTGGTGCATCGGTTTGAGTTCTCCACGGTGATACGTGGAAGTGAAGTTGAGTAGCTTATTACTCTTGGGTGCTTGGTACCCTTGAGCTTGTTCCTCTTGGGTGCTTGGGTGCCCTAGATGGTTGTTGGTGTTTGGAGCTTAATCATTGTGGTGTAAAGCTCTGGGCAAGCGTCAGGGTCTCCAATTAGGTTGTGGAGATCGCCCCGAGCAATTTGATGGGTTCCGGTGACCGCCCCCAAGGGTTGCCAAAGTGTACGGGTTCGGTGACCGCCCCCAAGGGTTTCCATTTGTACGGGTTAGGTGACCGCCCTCAAGGGTCCCTTAGTGGAATCACGGCATCTTGCATTGTGCGAGGGCGTGAGGAAATTACGGTGGCCCTAGTGGCTTCTTGGGGAGCATTGTGCCTCCATACCGCTCCAAACGGAGATTAGCACCCCAATGGTGTGAACTTCGGGATACATCGTCGTCTCCGCGTGCCTCGGTTATCTCTTACCCGAGCCCTTTACTTATGCACTTTACTTTGTGATAGCCATATTGTTTCTTGCCCCCCCCCCCCCCCCCCCCCCCCCCCCCCCCCCCCCCCCCCCCCCCCCCCCCCCCGATGGTGCATTTGGCTATTCATCTACCTGATGAGGCACTACTTAGAGGTCCAGTACAGTATGGCTGGATGTACCCTATTGAAAGGCGGCTAGGCACTTTCAAGGCCTATGTTAGGAATAGAGCTAGACCTGAGGGTTCCATTGCAGAAGCCTACATTGCTACAGAAGCATTGACATTCTGCTCAAAATACATTGAAATAGCTGATCAGCTTAGCGAAAAGGTGGGTGAACACAATCCTGAGCTCAATGTTTTCGATTGTTCTGTTCGAGTTACAGGGAAGAGTCGACAAGATGACAAACCTAAAGATTTGGACAAAATGGTTTGGTATGTGTTGAATAACTGTCCTGAGATTCTACCTTATATCGAGTAAGTGCTAAGTACTGTAGCTTATACATCGTAATCTACTAAACTTGCAGCACATTCTTATATATTTAGATGTTTGACGCGATCACTATGTTGTGCAACATCTACAAAAAGGAGTTACTGCCGCAAAATCCAAGAAACATTGACAAACTGGTTATGGCAGGATTTGTGAAATGGTTCAAGAGCCATGTAATCTTTTGAATTGCACTTTTAGTTTTTTTAATATATTGAGTACATAAGATGATCAGCTTGTCTATTTTCTAACCATAGGTTAAGAAGATGCGGGAGGATGGGCAAGCAGTTAATGATGCCCTTTACGCACTAGCAATGGGTCCTGATACTCGGGTAAGACATTATGAATCTTGCGTTGTTGGAGATGTGCGCTACAACACCCTTGCACGCGACGAAGGCAGTTAGACACAAAACAGTGCCATCATGAGCACGGATATGTACAGCAAAGAGACAACTAAAATGTATGCTAACATAACAGACATTATTCAGTTGGAGTATATCTCTAGTTTTGAGGTTCATCGGTGTGTGGTTCTCTTGGGCTGTCGTTGGTATAACCTGTTTTCCAAGATCGCAAAACCCAGAGCTGATGATTATTTCAAATCCATCAATGTCAAGGCGGCATACTACACCGACGAGCCTTTTGTTTTGGCAAATCAAGCAACACAGATATTTTTCTTGGAAGACACATATGCATGTAGCGATGACTAGAGAGTATTGCAAAGGTTTGAGCAGAGGAATTCGTTTAATGAAATTGCACAACAAGATGATGCTTACATTGCTCCTGATGTAGAAGATTCCACAGATGTTCCTAGTATCTTTGAGAACCATCACGTCAAGGATGCTGGCGAAAAGATTGCCTGTCAGGCTGTGGACATACGAGAGTTGATCAATAAGGCGCCAACGTTCGAGGACATTGAGGATGAAGAAGAAGATGACACTGGGGGGAATTACGATTCAGACTGATACACATGGCGAAGATGTTGACGCTGCTGCTGCGGATGATGATTAGATTGCTTTTGTCATATTTGCCTGTGAGAAGACGACTTTTTATCTACTATGTGAAATTGTGTTTGCTATGACAACTGAGACCTGATGAAGTTGTTGTTTAGTATTTTGCTGTGAGAACATCACTTATTATGTATGTTGATTTGTGTTTGGTGATTGTATGACGACTAAAACATGATGACATTGTTGTTTAATTGTACTCATATTTGGCTGTGAAACTTGTATTTGCTGACATAGTTTGCTGTTGGTCTGCAATTTGCTCTACGTCTTCGAATGGGAACAAAGCTGACCTGACAAGGCCTCTCCTAATTTATTTATTTATTAGCAAAAAGGCCTCTGCTATTTATTTATGAGCAAAAGGGGATACCCCCCGATTTCCGTTAATAGAAATCATTAGATGTTCACAACACTACGCCCAGCCTGCTAAACAGGTTTTATTCATTTCTAGTTTCAGCAAAGTGCTGATGTCATAGCCACTGAATACATCACGAATGATACATACACTGTAAATAAAGAGACAATCATCCTACAGAGCACAACGATCTTGCCCATTATCTTCACAAGCTCTTTCATCTTCTCATTGCTGTCAAGGCCGTTCAGCAGTTGTTGCTTGGCCATGATCAGATGAACTGCATCTTTAACCTTCTGGTCTGCATCTTCCTCTTCTGCCATTCCTTCAGTTACTTGTCCAACACCCAACCTGCTGGTATTGGGATTCCTCGGCTAACCAAATAATCAGCGTAGTTCCATTCCCCCACATCAGCAACTTCCCAGAAATACAAATCACACGAATCTTCGCTTTTCTGCACGAATCAAATTGGAAGATCATCAACCAAACTATTAAAAAAATCAGCAACTGAAAGCAAGCGAACAACACTTAAACATATTATTACCCCATGATTCGGGCATTTGTAGAAGACTCGGCCAGGGTTGAGGATTGTAGTTGAGACGCGACGGATGACTCTGTGTGATTTGCAGCAGTGGCACCACACCAACGATAGCGGGTTGCGATGAGCAATCGACTGAGGTGAGTGTGCTGACGAGGGTGTGATGAGACCCACAGGGGATGGTATGGGTGGCGACTTGGCGCATATCTAGTTGTTTCCTGCTAAAGAGCAGGTGGACGAGCCGCCAGCGGACATGGTTGTTGTGGCCGGAGCTTCTGATGCTAGGCAGAGTAACTAGAGAAGAGGAGAAGCGAACGTTGGATATGTTAGTTTCATTACTTGTAGAGTAGCATAGCACTATATATATAGTCATAGTCTAGGTTTGGATTCGAACCAGCTACAGGAGCACGTCTCTCTTTTTTCTAAAACTCAGCAATGTCTCTTAACTGGTACACTAGCTTGTTCTGTATGCCTTCTCAAGTCTTTGATTTTCGGGAATGTTATGTGGCGCATGTTCCCTTGGAGGAGGACGGCAAATGAACGCATTTTCCTGGCAGTTTTAGTTGCGATGCAAGATCAAACGGTGCCAGTTTCGGGAATGTTATCTGGCGAACGAGCCCAGTTTTTCTTTTCTTCCTATAAAAAAGTATGGTACGTGGTGTCGGCTTAGTTAACAAACGATTTTGCCAACCTTGACCGTTGGATTGACATTCAACGTCTATCGTGTTTCTTTAGTCTCTTCTTCCTCCAGCCGCCAAAGCCAAACCAGCGTCGACGGGACCGCCTGCTCCCGCCTCCCACGGCTGGCTGTGCTGCCGCACATGCATCGCGGCCACATTGCACCCTAAAACTCTGCGCATCTTCCCTGGCTCCTGTTCGTTCCCGTCCGAGGCCTCACCATCGTCCTCCACCTTGGTTCACTCACCACGGCGCCGCCCTCCGGTGTTGTCAACATGGTCAACAACTAAGAGGAATAAGGAGATGATTGTACATGTTGAGGATGTGTGGTGCCCCGCCTGATTACCACTGTAGCCAGATGGTCGCCACGCATACCAGCCCAGGAAATCACTCTGGCATGCACGTTTACAACAAGTATCATGAACACCGGCATTTCTATTAATGGATATATAAGTCTTACATGATGTATTACAAGAGGTGATGGCAGCGGAAAAGCTATATCTAAGGCAGCATAGTCTTGGTGTGGCTCCAATCCACAGGTATCTGACTGGGTTACTCTCCTAGCCCGCGAACGCTCCAGCCCCTCGTCGACGGACGGCGGATCCTTATGTGAACCTGGCCACATTGAAGGCCGCTGAGTACTTTTGAATGTACTCGCAAGCAAACCAAACTAACATATACACCAAGCAAAGCAATCCATGGCATTCAAGCATGCATTTGTTATTAGAGCAACATTAATTATCATGGCATGGTATACCTATCTAGCAAGATTAATCATCAAGTCATAACAGGTTTATCCAGCAATATAACTACTAAGGTAAATATAATAAAGAAAAGCATATCAAGTAAATAATCCATATTCCGAACAATATCAGGATCGAATCCAACTCTTTTGGTCATCTGACCATCTCTTTCATAGCCATTCCCTGGCTATCATATCATATCCCTGACATCATCCGATGCCTATGCATCTCCACTGTAAGTCTGATAAACTTACTCTCTTACGGGTTGTCCCACAATCCTCGGAATACTCATGAGTCGCTGAGTACCTCCGATCATAAGACAAGTTCTTCCATCATTATTATCATTGTTACGGCTGACCACCTAGTGAGGTCTGGACGGACTGTCTAATACTGTGGACGTGGCTATTCGAATAGATTCTTACACTCCGTAGAGGTTGTACACTTTACCCACACCATGGAGCACATGGCCTCGTGATCCCATTCGGGTGGACCAGTGTTGCTCCAACGAAACCTGCCTAACTCGTGACTCCTCCACCGTACCACTGACAATCATTCTCCCCCGGAGTCAAGCCCTGGGTGGCCCCTATGTCACCTCATGACACCTGCCATCATCGTGGCCAACTAAACTGTCCCAAATGGGGACGCCGGCAAATAAATCAACTGGGCTCACAAGGTTATCACCGCCTACCGGGCCAGGGCAGCACACACATATAACCTTCCCTGTTTGGTGGTACCGGTAAAAGAGCACGCGATCAGACCAAGTCAAGGCCGTCCCATACTGGCAAATGTGGTTGCACGGATAAGTCCGGACAGTTGACTCTAGATCAACCGGCTAGGTTCAGCTTTAGCAAGTACTTAGCAAGCATAGTTCTTTATCACAATAACTGGAGATGGCAGTAGCTATGCATGATGAAAACATAACAACCTATCTCCCAACTATCATATATGAGTCACTAGTGTGATAATATAATGAGCATTGACAAGTAATGTAAACAGTAAGTGCAACCTAGTAGAAGTTCAATCATCTCTATCACAGGCATAATTATTAATTAAACACGCAAGCATAACACAGAGCAATGCTTTAGGGCATATGTCAGATGGTCGGCTTGCCTGGGGTCGAAGAATACTTCGGGAAGAAGTGCGGAGAGTCCACGGAAAGGATCACCGGAAACCGTTCTCCCTCGGAGGGCTGATAGAAGGGCACGGGCAAGATGGTCATTTTCACAGTGTGGAAACAATATGAAAATGGTACCATCCGAACGGGCTTGACGAACTGAAGACGTGGGCGTTTGTTTCACCTGAATCGGAGTTACGAGCAAAAAGATATGAGGAATTGAAGTGGAGGGACCTATGTGTAAATATAATATTTACTTCTGGGTCCCTCGTTGAAATCCGGTGGCGCCTTTGCTGGGAATGCGCTTTCCGGAGAGGAAAACGTAAAATCTCGGAGGCGCCTCCACTTATCCAGCCTGGCACCTCCCTCCCTCACTGACGTGTGGGTCCCGGACCCACCGGTCAGTTCTCTCTCTCCTCCTTCCTTCTCTTCTTCCTCCCTGTCTCCTCCCTCGTCGCGACAGAGAGGCAGGGGCGGGCCGGCCGGCGATGCAGCCGCCGCCTCGCTGTTTCCCAGGGCCGGCAGTCGAGCGCGGGGGAACCTTCGCTCCACGCTGCGCCTGGTGATGGCCGCGGGGTCGGCTGGGGCTGCCCCCAGCGCTGTCGCCACTGGACCAACTACGGCGGCAGAAGCGCCGTAGGGGAGCCGCGCCGGCAGGGCCTCCCCGGTGGAACGGAGGATGGCAGCGGCTGCGGGAGCTCCTGGGGAAGCCATGCACGAGAAAGAAATGGAGGGGGAGGGCTCCAGGCATAAGCTAGCCAAGGGAATCGACGGCGGGCACGGCGGCGAGGGCGGACAGAAAGAGCCACTCGAGCTCGGGGAAAGGGCTAGGCGTGGCTAGAGGAGACTGGTGGAGCTGCTGGTGATCAGAAACAAGACCGGGGAGGGCTATTTATAGCCACGGGAGCTCGCCGGATAAGCTCGACTGCCGTGGCGTCCTCATCGGCTTACTCTAGCTAGGGGACACGCGGAGGGACGGGGTGATGTCAGTAGGGTCTCTGGGAGGGTGGAGAAGCCGGCAGTGGCTTCGGGAGAGCTCAAAGAGGAAGACGACAGAGGAAGAGGACGACGCGGGTCATGGGCGTGACAGTGGCGGAGCTTGTCGCGGCGTGGTGAGTAAGAAACTGGAGGGGAAGAAGGGTCGAGAGTGGATACGTGGGTGCTGCGAAACCACTGGACACGCTCAGACAAGCGGAGGCTGGCCGGAGGCGACAGCACGGAGACAACAGAGTGCAGAGCGCAGGTTCTAGATGCTCATTGCGTGGTTACCACATGCAGGGCGTGCTCTCGAAGGCTTCTGCATGTCTAAGCTTGTCCAACAGGTCTCTTGCTGCTGAAATAGATAAGATATGAAGCTGGGATCAATTGGAAGGCTCTGGGGTGGGAGAAACTTGCAAAACAAGTTTCTAGCAGCAAACTTATGTGGACTTTTCTGGAGAGATGGATGAAGGAGAGGAGCTGGATCTTTGTCACAATGGAATGGGGTAGGAAGGAGTATATGCTTGCAAAATATCAAGTCATTTGGACCTCATTTGCATACACTTCCTTCACAACACAGAAGTTGGTCCAGAAACTGGAAATGGAAGCTGTGCTCAACTGGCTCAATGAAATGAACTGTATTTTGGTGGAGGGTGATGTTTTGAATATATGAAGCCACCGTAAAAGTTTCATACCATTTGGGTACACCAAAATGGTACTTGCTTCACAGAGGTTCCAAACGGATAGAAACTTAGGAAAATGTTGTGGAAGAATGGATAGATTAATTGAGCTGGTTTTTGGTTTCCATGAGTGATTTATCAATGTTAATCACCATGAAAATTTTCAGCTCAAATAGATCAAGGGTTCAAGCACTTCCTTTGCAATTTGCCCAACTGGACAGAATTTGCGAATGGATGTTGTGCTCAAATTTTGAACTATGGAACTTGGGTTCTTGATGGAAATGGTGAATATATGGATAGGAGAAGCTCCACAATTTATTTGGGATTCTTCCTGGCTACCAAAATGGTAGTTCCTTTAGAAACTGCCCAAAATGCAATATTGGCATTAAATAGGAAAATGCAATTTCCCTTATTTAATTATGGCCAATATTTTTATGGGAGCTCAATATGATCACAAAGATTATCTCCACAAGTTTTCATGAACTTTGGAGATGGATAGATATTTTCCTGGATTTAATTTCTTTAACTGGCAGAAAAAGGAATTAATTATAAATGAAAAATATTGCAAATGACTTGGCAATATTTTTGCATATCCAGGGTTGATAAATGAAGCATGATCACTGGGAGAAGTTTGGGAGTCAACAGATCAAAGGAAATTGGGGTTCCTTTGTAATGGAAGAGATTAGGGTTTCCCTTCTGGCAACTCGGAAGGTAAGGTTTCGGTGGCAAAACCCTGAGAATATATCTTGGGTGCCAAGGTTGGACTGAAGAGAATCTCTGGTTGGATAGGGAAGGCAAGGTTAAATGACCATCTTCATATACCCAAGAGCTAAAGAAATCCGATAACACCGAGAAAAAAGACGAGAGTCAAATCCCGCGAAGGAAAAAAAACAGGAGCGAAAACCAGGGTGTTACAGGATGATAGTAGGGACCCACCAGGATCATGTCAGTAGGCAAGCAAGTGCCTCCTTTATTACAAGAAAAAATGGCACCTCCTGATTGTTTCCTGACATCTGGGTCGCACGCCACTGTCAACGTAGTCGATAAGCGAGATAACTGCACAAGGAGCGGCTTACACCCGGGACCAAGCAGGTCGCATAGTTTTTTTTCCGGGATGGAGCAGGGTATCAACTGGCTTGTGCGGGAGCTGTGGACCGTCTAGCCCAGCCTTTTATTTCATATGTTTACCACATGACCAATCCAGTTTTGTTTTTTCTTTCTGAAAATGTCTAGCCCAGCTATTTTGTTTTTTGCAGAATAACCAACGGAGGCCTACTTGCTTTTCTACGCCCTGCTGGGCCGGAAATCTTTCAAGACGAGGAGGAATGCATTCGGCTTGCCCAGAAAATGGGCTATAAGTAATAAGAAATGGGCTGTAAAATGAAAAATACAGCAAACATGCAATTAGTTCCAAATTACTTTTTTCTTTCAGATTTTGATATTTTAAATTTCATTGTTTTTGTGCGGGTAAAATGTCATTGGATTTTAAATTATGGTATGTTTATTTTTAAAATTAATTTTAATCTGGCTAGAAATTTTGGGTTGTATGCTGTTTGGGACAGATTTGGAGGCTGACTTGTGGGTCTACTAGGTTGACGTGTACGAAAGGCTTTGTCAACTTCTTCCACAAACGATTCTAGCAGCAGTGACCGTTGGATGTTAATCCAACGGCCGTGCTGCTTCTTCAACCTCTGGTCTTCTTGCTCCAGCCGCCTAGACCAGCACTGGCCGTACTGCCTGCTCATGCCTCCCGTGGCCGGCTGTGCTGCCGCGCAGGCCTAACCATCCCACACTACTCCCATCGCTAGCCAGGCCATCCCTCTATGCACCCATAGTTCCTGTTATTCTTCAGTGACGGTAGACGAATGAGTAAACCCTCGTACTCCCCTCTGTGTGGGAAACAACTACCGAGTCTTCTCCGGCTCCGGGTTGTTCCCTTCCTAGGCCTCGCCGTCATCCACAGCCTTGGTACCCTCGGCGCGACGTGGTCAACGTGGTCAACGAACGACATCCATCGAAAGAGGACTATACGTGGAGAGGATGACAGCTGGGTCCACGGCTGCACGCAAGGAAGTGCCTCCTTATTACATGCAAAATAATGATTCCTCCACCTGATAGCGGGGAGCCACCGAAAGGGCTTCTTTATTTCATGAAAAAAAGTTCCTCCCGCTGACAGCTCGGACCCACCAGCTATATCTTCGCACGCAAGGAAGTGCCTCCTTATTACACACACAAAAATGAATACCCCCCTGCTAGCTGGGACCCACCATATTTGGAGGCTGACTTGTGGGCCTACTAAGTTGACGCGGACGCAGGATTTGTCAACTTAGTCAATATAAACAATTCTAGCTGCAGTGACCGTACGATGTCCATCCAACGGCCATCGTGTTTCTTCAACACCTGGTCTTCTTGCTCTAGCCGCCCAAACCATCACTGGCTGTGCCACCTGCTCCTGCGTCCCGTGCCCGGTTGTGTTTCCGCGTAGGCCTTACTGCCCCACCCTACTCCCATCGCTGGCCTGGCCATCCCTATACTCACCCAGACCTCATGTTATTCTCCGACGACGGCAGCCTCACACTGCAGCCGAACCAGTAAACCCTCGTACTCCCGTCCGCATGGGAAACAACTGCCGAGTCGTCCCAGGCTCCGGGTCATTCCCTTCCTAGGCCTCGCCATCGTCCACCGCCTTGGTGCTCTCGGCGCGGCGTGGTGAACATGGTCAAGGAACGACTTCCATCGGAAGAGGATTGTACGTGGAGAGGCTGACAACTGGGTCCACGGCCACAACAAGGAAGTGCCTCCTTATTACACGCAAAATAATGATTCCTCCACCTGACAGCGGGGACCCACCGGAAGGGCCATCGTATTTTGCGGAAAAAAAAACGTTTCCCCCTTGACAGCTGGGACCCATATATCTTCGCACGCAAGGAAGTGCGTCCATATTACGGGAAAAATGATTCTTCCCCTAACAGCTAGGACCCACCAGCTATATCTTCGCATGCAAGGAAGTGCCTCCTTATCCTCCTTGACAGCTGGGACCCACCGGGTTGAACCATACGTAGGGTTGTCTGTCTGGTCACGGACGTGTATGTACATACTGGTCGATCGGTCTCTCTACAGCGATGAACCGTGGCTGAGTAGGGAGATGCATGTGTCATAGTAGAGGCGCGGACGTAGAATGTCACGCAGTCCCATCTATATATATCGTGTACACGTACGTACAACCATGCCGCAAGAAAGTAAATACGACTACGTACATACATACAGGCGGGGTCTCGAACGCGTACTTGCGCATACATATGGCCAGGGCTCATGTACATGGAGAGGCAACGGACGGCAGCAACGGCGTCTTGTTCATCGGAAGCCAACCGGCTGGGTCGGAACGGAGAAACTGCATCGTGTTCATCGGGAGGCAACGGAATGCGTTGTGTTCATCAGGAGCTAACCGGCTTAGACGGAACAGCCGAAATGGGGTCTGGCATACCGCAGAACAGAGGAAACGGCCTTCTGTTCGAGTGCCTACGGTCGAATTGGGGTCCTGTTGATCGGGAGGGGTGTGGCGTACCGCAATATGGAGGAAACAGACTTGTGTTGGAGCGCCTATGGTCAAAACGGGGTCCTGTTCATCAGGAGGGGTGTGGCGTACCGCAAAACGGGACTCCATGGGCTACTGTTCATCCACCGTCTACTGTCTCGCTCCAGGCTCCACGGGCTACTGTTTATCCACCGTCGACTTCCTCCAGCCTCCACGGACTACTGTTCATCCACCGTCGACTTCCTCCAGCCTCCACCTGCTACTGTTCATCCACCGTCGACTTCCTCCTGGCTCCACCAGCTATTGTTCATCCATGGGGTCCTGTTCATCCAGCCTCCACCGACTACTGTTCAACCAGCCCTCCACGGGGTCCTGTTCATCCACCCCCAACCGGCTCGGGTGTGTGGCGGCCTCCTCTCGATTGGGGTCCTATTCATCTAGCGGCAACGGCCTCTACTACCATGGGGTCATGTTCATCCAACCCCCACCGGGAACTGTTCATCCAACCCCCAACAACGGTCACTGTTCATAAAGAGGCAGCAGGTTCGATCGGCTTCAGTTAGCAGCAGTAGGGAAGGAATCGCTCAGGTTCAGTTAACTGCAGCCAAGGGATCGATCGCTCGGGTTCAGTTACGTAGCTAGTGCAATCGCTCGGGTTGAGTAAGCGAACGCCTCGCTCGGGTTCAGTTAGAGCCCAACGCCTCGCACACACGCATGTACGTGTACGAGAGAAACGCGCAAACCTCCATGCATCGCTCGGCCCCGACCACCCACCATAACCGGGAACTCCCTAATATTTTCCTTGCCCTTGCTTCTACCACGATTTTTCTGTCATGGACGGCCCAAAGAATGTCATGCAGGTGCGTCCCCGGCCCGCCCAGGATGAAAAGCCCATTTTTTGTCATGAGTTTTGGTCATAGAAGTAGGAGCCCACAACATCTACGATGATACATGCTTTTGTCAGAATTATCGTCATAGAAGTGTCATAAGCATGACAAAAAAAATTCATTCGGCCCATAATGTCACGGATGTGTCTTTTTTTTGTAGTGAGGGCAAGATCAACCTCATGATGATGGTGTTGCACCAAGTGATGCCCAAGATCTAGTTCATGATACCAAGCAAGCTCAAGATCAAGAAGCTTCTCAAGATCAAGAGCAAATTCCAGACGGTGCTCAAGATGATCACGATGATGATCCTCAAATGCCCATTGAGGAACTTTTGGAGCGCCATGCCGCCAAGGTGGCTTCCAAGCTTGAGCGTCAATAACATGTCATGGGGAATGTGCTTGGAAGCTTGAGAAAAGGGGTAACTACTCATAAACAATTTTCAAACTTTTGTGAGCATCACGCATTTGTTTCGTGTGTTGAACCCCAAAAGGTACATGAGGCACTCGATGATGAGGATTGGCTTGAATCCATGCATGATGAACTCAACAACTTCGAGTGCAACCAGGTTTGGGAATTAGTGCCAAGGCCAACGGAGGAACACAATGTCATTGGAACCAAATGGATTTTCAAGAACAAGCAAGATGCGAACGGTGTGGTGGTTCGAAACAAGGCAAGATTGGTGGCACAAGGCTACTCCCAAGTCGAGGGTATCGACTACGATGAAACCTTTGCTCCCGTTGCTCGTCTTGAATCTATTCGCATGTTGCTTGCATATGCATCTCATCATGATTTTAAGTTGCAACAAATGGATGTGAAGAGTGCTTTTCTTAATGGTCCTTCGAATGAGTTGGTATATGTCAAACAACCCCCGGGATTCGAGGATCCCAAGCTCCCCAATCATGTATACAAACTCAAGAAGGAGCTCTATGGCCCTAAACAAGCCCCATGTGCATGGTATGAGCACCTTACCGAGTTGTTGCAAGATCGTGGGTTTGAAATTGGGAAAATTGATCCTACTCTTTTTACTAAGAGGGTTGCTACTTCTTGAGCTTGCGTTGATTTTTTCCTTGAAGAGGAAAGGGTGATGCAGCAAAGTAGAGATAAGTATTTCCCTCAGTTAAGAACCAAGGTATCAATCCAGTAGGAGGCATAAGCAAGTCTCCAATCTATGCACCTGCACAAACTAACAAACACTTGCACACAACGCGAAAAAGGGGTTGTCAATCCCTTCACGGTCACGAACAAGAGTGAGATCTAATAGAGATGGGTATAAAAGATAAATAAAAGAGCAAACTAAAGTAAATATAAATAAATTGCAGCAAGGTATGTTTGGGTTTTTTGGTTTATAGATCTGAAAATATATGATGGAAAATAGACCCGGGGGCCATAGGTTTCACTAGAGGCTTCTCTCTTGAAAGAAAACATACGGTGGGTGAACAAATTACTGTTGAGAAATTGATAGAAAAGCACATAGTTATGACGATATCTAAGGCAATGATCATGAATATAGGCATCATGTCCGTGACAAGTAGACCAAAATGATTCTACATCTACTACTATTACTCCACACATCCACCGACTCCTGCCTGCATCTAGAGTATTAAGTTCATAAGAACAGAGCAACGCTTTAAGTAAGATGACATGATGTAGAGGGATAAACTCAAGCAATATGACATAAACCCCATCATTTTATCCTTTATGGCAACAATACAATACGTGCCTCACTACCCCTTCCGTCACTGGGTGAGGACATCGCAAGATTGAACGCAAAACTAAGCACCTCTCCCATTGCAAGAAAAACCAATCTAGTTGGCCAAACCGAACGGATAGTTCAAAGAGAAATACAAAGATATCTTAATCATGCATAAAAGAGTTCAGAGAAGACTCAAATAATATTCATAGATAATATGATCATAAATCCACAATTCATCGGATCTCAATAAACACACCACAAAATAAGATTACATCGGATAGAACTACAAGAACATCAAGGAGAACATGGTATTGAAGATCAAAGAGAGAGAAGAAGCCATCTAGCTACTAGCTATGGACCCGTAGGTCTGTGGTAAACTACTCACGCTTCATCGGAAGGGCAGCAAGGTTGATGTAGAGTCCCTCTGTGATCGAATCCCCCTCCGGCAGGGTGCCAGAAAAGGCCTTGAGATGGGATCTCAGTGGAACAGAGGCTTGCAGCGGCGAAAAAGTTTTTTTGTGGACGCTTCTGATGTTTGGGGAATATCTGAGGATTTATAGAGGTGGAACTAGGGTTAGGGGACTCCTGAGGGGCCCACCAGCCAGGGGGTGCCCCCTGACGGCTTGTGGCCTCCTCAGGACTCTTCTGGCCCTCTCTTTAAGTCACGTAGGTGTCTTTTGGTCCAAGAAAAATCATCGTAAAGTTTTATTCCGTTTGGACTCCGTTTGATATTCCTTTTCTGTAAAAGTCAAAAACAAGGAAAAACAGAAACTGGCACTGGGCTCTAGGTTAATAGGTCAGTCCCTAAAATAATATAAAATAGCATATTAATGCATATAAAACATCCAAAATAGATTATATAATAGCATGGAAAAATAAAAAATTATAGATACGTTGGAGACGTATCAAGGGTCAAAGGGGATTTGTTCATATGCCAACTATATGTTGATGATATTATATTTGGTTCTCCTAAAAAACTTTCAATGATGAGTTTGCCGCACTAATAACCGAGAAGTTTGAGATGTCTATGATGGGAGAGTTGAAGTTCTTTCTTGGGCTCGAAGTCAAGGAAAGAAGAGAAGGAACGTTCTTCAACCAAGCCAAGTATAGCCAAGACATGCTCAAGGGATTCAAGCTAGATGATGTCAAGCCCATCAAGTTTCCCATGCCCACCAAATGCAAGCTTGACACTGATCCCAATGGTAAAGCGGTGGATCAAAAGGTATATCGCTCCATGATTGGATCCTTGCTTTACCTTTGTGCATCTAGACCAGATATCATGTTGAGTGTGGGAATTTGTGCTCGGTTTCAAGCCGCACCTAAGGAAATCCACTATGTGGCGGTTAAGCGAATCTTTCAAGATTTGGCTCATACCCCAAACTTTGGCTTATGGTACCCCAAAGGAGCAAGCTTTGATCTCATGGGTTATTCAGACTAGGATTGGGCGGGAGATTGTGTGGAGAGGAAGTCAACTTCCGGAGGGTGCCAATTCCTTGGTCGCTCTTTGGTGAGTTGGTCTTCGAAGAAGCAAAATTGTGTGTCACTCTCCTCCACCGAGGCCGAGTATGTAGCTGCCCCAAGTTGCTGTGCATAATTGCTATGGATGAGGCAAACTTTAAAGGATTACGGTGTCACTTGTGACAAAGTGCCTCTTCTATGTGACAATGAAAGTGCTATCAAGATTTCACACAATCCGGTGCAACATAGCAAGACAAAGCATATTGAGATTCGTCATCATTTCATTCGAGATCACATCAAGCATGGAGATATTGAGATCGTCCACATCAACACTCAAGAGCAACTAGCTGATATTTTCACCAAGCCTCTAGATGAAGCAAGATTTCACGAGTTAAGGCATGAGCTAAACATCATTGATTCGAGCAATGTGGCTTGAATCTAGGCACACCCCACCACACTCGTCATTTTATCTTGTTCTAGGTGTAGGCATGGACATAGGGGGAGTGTTGTTCTCTCAATGAACTCTCCCTCCCCCCATTATGCATAAATCGATCAAGTCTTTCACATTAGCCATTTTTTATGGTACTTGTGCTTCAATATGAGTTTTGGTCATGGGCTCAAGGTTAAAATCTTTGCGGTGCCATACCAATTGATTCAAACATAGGTGGCTCCGGCCACCGCCCTCTCTTTGAGAGGCTTCTCCCTGAGTTAGCTATTTGTTGTATCTAGTCTTGAGTACTTTTTGTATGTTTTGACTCACTTCAAGTTTGCTTCTCTTTTCGCTTCCTTTTGTGCTTGGGGTGTCTCTTCCATTTGCGGTTGTCTTGTGTCTCTCCCAAGCCTTTCCTTGTTCTTCTCTTCGTGTTGCATAAGCCTACCTTTTCATCTTTGCTCCTGCCTGTTGTCGCCTGCGCAGTACTACCGCGGAGTCCGGGCGGTACTATCGCTTGTTAGCGGTACTACCGCCTTGCTCCCCGGTACTACCGCCTGAGCGGTACTACCAGGCCTCCTGTCGTGGGTTAGTACTGGGGCGGTACTACTGCTCTCTGAGCGGTACTACCGCTTAGTGACCGGGAGTGGGAGTTATGAGTCAGGATAGGGGGAGTTTCCACTCCCCCATACCCATTCACTCTCGCTTCCTCTCCCATCTCTCTCTCTCTCTCTCTCTCTCTCTCTCTCAGGCGATGAAGCAAGCGCCGGAGGGCCGCCGCCGGCTCCTCGGATCCGAGCCATCTCCCTCGATTCCAATCGGTGGGATCGATCCCCACCCTCTCCTTGTGCCATGTAACCTGGTATTGCCCCCGTTCTTCTCTCCTAGGATTCTATTTCTTGAATATAGTTCTTGGGCTCTATCCGTTGTTTACATCGATTTTTGGTCAAATTGAGGCATGAGTAGGACTTGGGAGACTGCTAGAGTAGGTATATTGAAGGTTTAACTACACAAATTTGAATTTGGCACCTCCGATACTACCAGATCTCACCGCGGTAGTTGTCAGCCCCGTTGACGTCCGCCTCGAGCGGTACTACTGCTCCTCCGGAGCGGTACTTCCGCTGGGAGGTGCGGTACTACCACTTCGAGCTGCCAACTTCCAGTTTTTCCGTTCAACCTTCACTCTTGTGTATCCCTTTCTCATTGGCTTATGCAATTTGTTTACTCCTGTTTTCCTTCATGTTTTTGTGTGTGTGTTCCAGGTGGTAGTAGCTCCGGGCATGCGGCTCATCGCACGAATCCTGCACGTACCGGTGGCTCCAAGCATTACTGCTCTGCTGATGTGCCAGTGAGTGGATCTGTGCCAGAGAGTGGCTCCATGCCAGTCAGTGGCTCCATGCCAGTCAGTGGCTCCAGTGAGCAGCCAAGAAAGAGAGTCAAAGTGGTTGCTACCAAGGGCAAGGGGACCAAGGGTGCTCATCAGATGCCTGCCCAGGAGTTCTGTTTGGTGCATAAGCGCAATCCTTACTAGGCGCCTCAGGATCCTTCTCTTATCAATCGCCCATTTGGGAACAAGTTGCAGCAGTCTATCTTTCATGATGTGTTGAAGGGGAAGAAGAATCTGTATGTGAAAGTCAAGTCAATTGATCACACTCACATGGAGAAGGACTTGGCTTACTTTGGAGCCACTTTGCAGAGGTGTGAGGAGCTTGATATCAAGAGGATCATCTGTCGGATTCAGGGCTCCGCAGACCCAGGGAAGGTTCGGACTCTGGGGCATGTGCGAAGAACTCAACCTACCCAGCCTACCAACCCGTCGCCCCACGGCCTAGCTTGATGAACAAGGAAGAAGATGAACGCGACAGTTTACCCAGGTTCGGGCCACCTTGCGGTGTAAGACCCTACTCCTGCTTTGTGGTGGATTGGCCTCACGAGGGGCTGAGGATGAACTAGTACAAGGGATGAACAACCTCGCGAGGTCTACTCTGGTGAGGGTGGAAAGGATCCGATCCCTTCTACAGTGGTGGCTAACCTATACTTATAGTGGCCTCGGTCCTCTTGTCCCAAAACGTAGGCGGGAAGGGATCCCACAACGGCCAATTTGAAAGGGGACAAGTAGTACATCTTATCCTGACGAAAGGTGGTCTTCACCTGCAAAGCTTCTTGTTGTGACACTACGGTGGGCTCGGCGATGACATCCTTCCTGCCGTCCTGGCGGTCTTGGTCTCGTTGCGCCGGAATGGAAACCTTTGCCTGAGTCCTTAGGAACCCACGCCTGCGCTTGCCTCCTTAGCACCAAAGAGGAAACTGTCTTCTCTAGGCCCACTGGTGCCCGCTTGTCCGTGGTCGTCATGGCTCGCGTCACGGTAGCCTCATGAGGTTGGGTACCTGCATAGAAATCTCCGCTCCTCAGGAGGCCGCCTGGAGAGGCTGCTCCCTCCGGAGGTCTTGGCGTTGTCCGCCTCGCGAGGCTTGGCCCCTCGCGAGGGTCTTGTCTTGATGGCCTTGTAGATGGGCCGCACCAGGCCATCAATGAAGCCTCGCCATGGGCCGCAGGCAGGCAAGTCTGGGTACCCTGGTTCCCAGAACACCGACAGTAGCCCCCGGGCCCAAGGCGCGCTCAGACTTGGCTTCGAGGCGAAGCCAAAGGGCAAGGGCGAAGTGCCGCGGGCCCCAATCGCCTGCGAACCGAGCCGACACGTGGCGCTTGACGGGACGTGGGCGCCTCCGCTTCCCCACGCCACCTCGGCAACTGCCCAGGCTGACAAAAGGCTGGCGGCCGCTAGCGAGCCATCATTGCTTCCTCTACGCCTCGCTCCAGATCCCCTTTCTCCCAACCGAGAGCACCTCCAGATCCGGCCTCATTCTTCCTTCCCTTTGCACCTATTCCCCCAAGATCTCGCGAATGGCATCCCGAAAGGCGAAGCCTGCCGCGCCTGCCATGGGCTCCTCCTTTTCTCCTGCGTCAGCCCTCGGCACATTATCTGTCACCGAGGAGAAGCACCTCACCACCGCGCTCCCACTGACGGCGAGCGACGACAACGAGTGGAAGGAGACCATCCTCCTGGTGGGATCCGCCGAGCAGAGGACCTTGCCGCGGACAATTTATCCCTTCGTCCTCCAAATCGTCTTTGCGGGGCTCGTCCCGCCTTTCTCCGGGTTCTTCACCGCCATCCTCGACCACTACCAGGTCCAGGCTCTGCATCTTCAGGCCAACTCCATCCTCCTCCTTTCCATCTTCGCCTTTTACTGTGAGGCGTTCGTGGGCGTGAGGCCCTCCGTCACGCTCCTCCGCCACTTCTTTTACCTGCTGATGCACGATCCAACCCAGTGCTCCAGCTGCGTATCCATCACCGCAGTCCACAAGGGAAACACGCTCATGAGGGC
>JAAAWM010011241.1:0-69221 GCA_036873465.1 Thinopyrum obtusiflorum | reverse complement strand
TCCTTGCTTGCTGAGTACTTCGGATGAGTACTCACGTTTGCTTTACTTTCTTCTTCCCCCATATTCTATCAATGCCGACAGACGACGGAGCCCCTGAGACTGCTGCCCCTGTCGACGAGTGTGGCTACTACTTCTACCCTCCCGGCGAGTACTACTACGAGGAGCCGACTGACGACCAGGAGTAGGATCGGAGGGTCCAGGGCAGGAGGCCTTCGCCTTTCGATCGTAGCTTTTATTTTACCCCGCCTTCTAAAGGCTTATCTCTCTCTCTCTATGTAATAGTCTGTACTCAGACTCTGATGCTTCTACTGACGCTTGTATGCCATCGAGCTATGTATTCGAGCCCTCGAGGCCCTTGCTTGTAATATAAAGCTTGTATGACTTTATTTATGTTTTAGAGTTGTGTTGTGATATCTTCAAGTGAGTCCTAGGCTTGATCGTGTGCATTTGCGTGTATGGTTAGTGCACGATTAAGCCGGGGTCGTCACAGGTTGGTATCAGAGCCGACTGCCCTTAGGCATCCCCCTTTCCAACTCCTTGGCCGAAGTTGAGTCTAGAGGTCCAAAACTTGTTTTACTAACTTGGCTGTGTGGCTTACGGGCCCACGTCGCCAATTGGGGTGGTATTAGGATCTTTTATTCCTCATCTATACTCTGGGAACTCTGATCTCTCCTCTATTCGGGTTAAATTTTACTAACTCTGACTTTAGGTTCTCGTAACCGCTTTCTTTCGGAGAGCCCCTCATCCCAGAAGATGGCGTGTCATCATCAGAAGACTCCGAAGATACTCCCCGAAGATTTCCGAGACCCTTTGCCCACTGCTTTCGCAGTTTACTAACACCGATAACTCCCGTAGATATCTACACATCCTTGCCGTTGTATCATTATGGCCAGTTACTCAGATACCCCGTAATACTCCTCGTTAAACCGGGAATCCTTTGAACCTACTGCCGTGCAGCTTCTTTTGCGCTGTCGATAATTCCTCACATTACCGGGGATCCGTTCATCCCCAGTTGTTCCTGTGATTCATAAAGCACATTGAAATATTATCTGATCTCCCGAGAATACTCTGCAACCTATCGCTCTTGATTATCCTTGCCGGCCTGAATTATGGTTAATTCCATATGTCTGGCAATATTCATTGGTATCCTTTGACACCGTCATTTTGGTCTTATTAATTCAACATGAGTGCGAAGGCACGCAATCATCAGTTGATCGTTCTAAATTATCTTTCCGATTCAGACCTTGTTCTGAACATGAGTTGGTTCATGACCAATCAAGTATTGATTGATTGTCCAACTAAGCATGTACAAATTATTCGTCCCTCTGCCCAGGTGAACTAATCGCCACTCCTGGTTTTGGAAATCGAGAACCCTCTGAATATTATACTTGAGTTATTCAAGTATTTCCTTAATTCGATGTGCATTGACCCCGTCCTTCCTCAGGAGGACTCTCAGGTGGAACCCGTTGTTTAAACCTTACCCCGTTAATTTTCACGGATCACTTGAATCCTTTTGTGGACAATTATCCGACTGATTCTTTTCTATTCTAAGAACCTTATCGGTTCCTACCCCGTTGCCATTGCCTTTGGCACCGAAGCATTCTCTACTTCTTGCCGTCTGTATATCCGCCCTGCTTGCATGGTACGGATAAGGCAGTACATTCCTTCTCCATGTTGTCTTGGAACTGACCATTAATCAGGACATGTCCCGTAATCATGGGTGAAGATCTATACAAGCCAGAACACTAAAGTTGTCCCTCTAGTTCTATTCAACCTACTCATTTTTACCAGAGCTTTTGCTTTTGATCCTTTGTTTCTGAAACATAACTCCTTTGTACTTAAAACATCAGATTATTCCAAAGTTTCTATAATCTGATGCCGCTACATTCTTTCTTCTTCTGGTTGAGTAACACTACTCACGTCAGATTCTCTGCCGTCTACCTGATATCTTGTTGGATCAATATCCGACATTATCCTTCATATTCAAACATCTTATGAGCTCTTTCCTTGGTATTTAATACCTTCGGTAAATTGAACCATCTGCTTTGACTGCGATACTCCGCTTTCGAACTCGCATTCCTTACTTTGTATGATGGTTGTATGGATTCGTAAATTTGTCCCGATGGGTTGTATCTATACTTCTGCCATCTGCAAGAACTCAGAAACTTCTATGAGTCATACCCATCTGATTGTTTCACCAGATAAAGTTTTCAACCCTACAACTTCTTCAGAAACGAGAAGTGAATGAAAGGTTATGCATTGAAGAAGTGGGAGTCGACCTTGAACCTTTGTGTTCATGCCCATGGACCCGATGTAGAACTATCATGGACGCTGCTCGTAAAAATAATAATCCTTTGATATAACTTCATCTCATATTTTGCTTTGGTCCTTTGCAATCGTGGTCCCGACCATGAATGTTCCTCTTTGATCCCATTTCCCGGACAAGTTAAAATAGTTGTCTTCTGCAAATCATTTCACCTGTCCAACCTCTATCTTGAATTACCTTCGAGTATTACCCCCTACTATCTCGAGGATATCATCCTATTGGGCTACGACCTGCGAAATTTCCGACGGAGTGATACCTTTCCATGTCATAGTCGCTCCACGGGTTCTGGGTTGTCGTCAACCAAGACCACCGAACAATGAATCAATTCCGCTCTATGATTCAGTGCTCCTAGTACTTTGCTGCTGGGAAGTTTAATATCCCATCACATCATTCCTAGCCTGATCAGTTATATCTTTATCGTGCCAACTTTTAACTGTGCTACCTGGTCCCTATACCTGGAGCACAATTTCCGACGATAAGCTAAGCTTACGTCGATCTTCCTCCTCTTCTCATTTCACCTCAAATAACAAGCTTGACTTCGGGCTTGTGTCGCATCCGTGGTTCTAAAAACCTTTCGCTACGGCATTCCTTTTGCTTGATGTCATCACTGACCGATTGCATCCTCTTGAAACCCCTCGACAAATGTGATGTAATCACCGTCAACACCTTGACTTCTTCAGAGATGTCAGTTGAATTCATGGCTAGAAATACCATCTTTGCCCCTCGATGATTTGTGATATCATCAATGACATCTTCGACTTTCTGCCAACACAGACCTGGTTGTGTTTGGTTATTCCTTACGTCCCGAGATACCCTTGTAATTGTTTCTCGGTACCTCTTGGGATCTTCGAACCCAATTTTTACTTGACACCATATCATTGCTACCTCGAAACATGATTGTGGTATCCCGAATATCAACAAGAACATTGGAAGCGCAACGCTAAATGTTCCTCGATCAATTACCCAAACACCGATGTTCGGGTAAACAACATGAATTTTCCCTCACCCCTTTATCTAAATGCTTTTGAACTTGCTGTCTCATTAAGTACATCATGCTCCGCCCTTCATTCGAAAGGATAAACTCCTAATCCTGGTGTTTAAACACATTTATCTTTCCATTGATCTGATGAATCCTATAACCACATTTTCCTTTCCATTCTTTTGTTTAACCTTTCTTGTGGTTTATGTGATCTAAGCAGAAATAATTCCCTGCTTAGTTAAACACCCTCGGTGCACAACCTTGTCAGTGAGACCCCGTTACTATTGTTGATGACATTCCGGTAACCACCGATGGACGAGAACCTTGCCTATTGGTCCGCCTCGTTCAACGAGCAGGAAAATGGTTCTCTTCGTCCCTCGCCCTTGGTACCGACGATGTTGCCGATATAGCTGACAAGCAATCTTCTGACATGCCTTATTGTTGTGACCATGATGTCATCGCCCTCCCTATTCTCGATCGACACTCACCACAGATCCACAGGATCGGAACCTGGCTCTTCTGCACATCTTTGATTCTAAAAATTTCCGTTACTTTTGACTTTGTGTGTTAACACGAGCCACCTTCCGACAGATGATCTATTCCCGATGCCCTGAACCCCTTCTCATCCTTTGTTCAGATATCGATCGTTTGTCCATTCGCTTGAAACTTCTCATTGTAACTTCTTACCTTGCTCTCGATGTTTCTTTAAGTTTCAACTCGAGAGACACTTCTGCCTCAACTCCTCAATTGTTCACCAGATAATTAACCCTATGAGTGTTAGTTCTCCCGAAGCTACTCTTTACTTCCCCACTTAAATCTCGGGACGAGATTTCTTGTAGTGGAGGAGATTTGTAACATCCTCAGCCTCACACCATAGTAATCTCCCACTAATCATGCCAAGTCATTTGGTTTTGTGAAACACTCCAAATTCAATTCTGAAAAATCAAACTAAATTCAA
Organism: Thinopyrum obtusiflorum; assembly: GCA_036873465.1. Classification (NCBI taxonomy): domain Eukaryota; kingdom Viridiplantae; phylum Streptophyta; class Magnoliopsida; order Poales; family Poaceae; genus Thinopyrum; species Thinopyrum obtusiflorum. The sequence continues at coordinate 64,958 of JAAAWM010011241.1, read as the reverse complement.
AAGTGCAAAATAAATTTGCTCAAACCCTGCTGGAAAAATGTTCAGTAATTAGAAAATAATCCAGTAGCAATGTAAAAATCATAATCAATATTTTTGGAGTTAGATGAATAACTCAAACAATATGAAACATCACCAAATCAACATTAATTAATTTATTTTAAATAATATCAAATCCAAATGGAATACTGTTATGCCCAAATCAGTTTTTGGTGAATGGCAATATTGCTCTGCAATATTTGGACCAACTTTCACATTTCTCAAAAGTGCACAGGTGGCCTAACCTTTTTGAAATAGAAAAGAATAAAAGAAGCAGAGAATAAGAAAAAGATAAAGGCCAGAACTGGACTGGACCAAGTACACAATGCACTGGCCCAGCCCAGCAGGCCCAGCTCACCTTCTCCATCGCGCTGTCATCCTCCCAGTGGGCGAGCGCGCGCGCGCCGGCGAGACGCTGACAGCGCGACACCGTGGGCGCCGCGAGGGGATAAGGGCGAGGCCCGTGCATCTCCCCTGGACCCCTCGCTCACTTCTCCTCTCTCTCTCTCGCCCGCTTCGCCTCTCTTCACCTCCCAGATCCAACGCCGAACGCCGCCACCGCCATGGTCCCCGGCTAGCCACGGCCACCGTGCCCCGTTCGCCTCCCCGACGTGTCCAACGTGCTCGCCGTCATCCCCTCCTTTGACTACGCCGACGAACCGAAGCCCGGGAACACCACAGCGCCTCCCTGAGCCCATCTTCCCCCTCGGACCGCCGCCACCCTTCGTCGTTGATTCGCTCCGGCAAGCCTTCCCCGAGCCCGCTATTGCACACCTACAGGGCCTGGTGAGCAGTCGACGCCGTCCCCCTCTCTTTTCTGCTCGCTATCGACGCCGTAGTGATCGCGTTCGAGATGCCCGAGCCCACCGCCGCGGACCTCGTCGCCGGCAACCGTCCGGCGACCATTTGGTCATGTGCTGCTGCCCGTTCGCTTCGCTGCCTCGCTTAGGCCTCGCCTAATCCTTGCTTCGGCCGCAGAACACGCCGTGGCGCCGTTCCCGTAACTTGCCCAAGAACCTCGCCGCCGACGAGCTCCTGGTGCTCCACTCCGGCCTCCCCAGCACCCCGCACCGCCGCCATTCGACGCGCGATGTCGAGCCGCGTCGAACGCAAGCAACCGCAGCCCCTGAGACCCCCTGTTCGTGAAACCCGAACCAAGTCCACCGCGCGCCGCCGCGTTTTGGCTCGCCGGAGCTACTCTGGCGAGTCGCCGGCCACTGTTGACCTGGCCTGGGTGGGCCCCGCCCCGTGCCACTGACCCCTGGGCCCCAGTTGACCTGTTGACCAGGTCAACTGCTGACTGGGCGGGCCCTGTGTCTATGACATGTGGGTCCCGCCGTTTAAAATGATTTTATTAAATAAATATTCGGTTGATTAATTAAATTGATTAATTAAATCACTAACTCTCACTGACCAGTAGGCCCCACCCGCTAATTAACCCATTTTAGTTAGTCTAACCACTCAGTTAGTACACTGTCACTGACATGTGGGTCCCACTGGACCCACCTGTCAGGTTTGACTCTGGTCAACCAGAGTTGACCTGCTGACGTCATCTTGAGGTCATGCTGATGTCACTTTTACTGTTTTGGATAATTCGAATTTAAATAAATAATTAAAATTCAGAAAATCATTTAAACTTTAGAAAATCATATCTTTTAATCCGTAACTCCGATGAAAATAATTTATACGTGAAACTTGATCAGAATTTTGATACGAATCTGAATACGCCCTCCGTATTCCTGTCAGATGCCCCTAACTAGATGAACATGGAACTTTTAGACCGTTTTCATTAAATGAATAGTGCCCAACTTTAATTAAATAAATTCGAATAAGTTCCTAAAATAACTAAATGACTTAGACATGTCTTTAGACAGCCCTGCACTGCACGTTAGCATAGCCGGCTCCGTGTTGCTTATGTTTGCCGTGTATTTATTTGTTTCCTCCCCCTCTTCTCTCTCGGTAGATGCTGACGCCGACGTAGTTCCCGAGGTTGACGCTGCTCAGGAGCCAGACGACGCAGCTGACGACCTTGCCCTTGCCGTCGAGCAGACAGGCAAGCACCCCCACTTTTAAGCATTCCGATATCGCCCATTCTCTTCTCTCTCATGCTTGCATTAGAATTGCTGCTGCTACTGCTTTACCTATTCTGATGCATAGCCTGTTTATTGTAACCTGCTATTGTTACCTGCCTGCTTATCCTAAACTTCTTAGAATAGGATGGGTAGAAGCCATCAGAGACTCCCACTTTATCCTGTCTGCCCCGCTGGATTCAGAAGACCCGTTCAACGGGATCGAAGATCAGGGTTACTTTGGATACTATGACATGACACTGAACCATGATACTAAAGACGGGTCGGCCCTGAGGGGTACCCGCGCGTGCCTTCGTGGCGAGTGATGTGGAGACGGGTTGACCTGAGAGGTGCCCGCGAGATAAACACGAGGCGTGACCGGGCATTCTTAGCCCTTGCCGCAAGTACTCGAGACGGGGCGACGGGGTCACATCGATCGTGAGTCTCTGCTCGTTACCGCGCGCTCCTAATCCACGAGCGGTTTGGATATTTAATCCGAGGGGCCTCTGCCCCGATAGCACTAACCATCACGTGGGCATAGTATGGGCGTTCTGCGTCGTATACTTCAGCCGGAGCTTAAATGACGTCAGCGAGGAGCGGCACACGCTGGGTTGGACTGGGAACGCAACTGCACTTGTATAAGGGGTTACTAGGTCTGCTCACCGGCGGTGCACGTAACGCACAGGAGTCCCCGGGGCGATGGCCCAAGACCCCTGGGCGCATAGGTTAGTCCGGCGTGCTGACCTCTCTTTAAGTATTTGGTCGGGTTGCGGCGTATTGTTTGGCCGAGGCCGGGCATGACCCAGTAAAGTGTGTCCGGCCGGAGTTAAGCAAGCGTGGTGGGTAAGTTGGTGCACCCCTGCAGGGAAGAAACTTCTATCGATAGCCTGTCCTACGGTAACGGACACTCGGAGTTGTATCCCGATCGGTACAACTAGAACATGACTGAGATGAGGAATGGATACTAGGGCTCTGGGATTGCTTTCTCGCAGGGAGTCGGGAAAGGATCTCAGGCCGAGGTTGATGATATTACTACTACTTTACATTATGTTACTCTACTCTCCTCTATGCTGCAAGACTGAAGATGCTAGTCTTCGATATGATTAGGCTTTCCCCCTCTATTCTGGCATTTCTGCAGCCCAGTCCACATATACAGCCCTTCCTTGAAAATGTTGCATATGTAGTGTAGATCCTTGCTTGCTGAGTACTTCGGATGAGTACTCACGTTTGCTTTACTTTCTTTTTCCCCCCCCCCCCCCCCCCCCCCCCCCCCCCCCCCCCCCCCCCCCCCCCCCCCCCCCCCCCCCCCCCCCCCCCCCCCCCCCCCCCCCCCCCCCCCCCCCCCCCCCCCCCCCCCCCCCCCCCCCCCCCCCCCCCCCCCCCCCCCCCCCCCCCCCCCCCCCCCCCCCCCCCCCCCCCCCCCCCCCCCCCCCCCCCCCCCCCCCCCCCCCCCCCCCCCCCCCCCCCCCCCCCCCCCCCCCCCCCCCCCCCCCCCCCCCCCCCCCCCCCCCCCCCCCCCCCCCCCCCCCCCCCCCCCCCCCCCCCCCCCCCCCCCCCCCCCCCCCCCCCCCCCCCCCCCCCCCCCCCCCCCCCCCCCCCCCCCCCCCCCCCCCCCCCCCCCCCCCCCCCCCCCCCCCCCCCCCCCCCCCCCCCCCCCCCCCCCCCCCCCCCCCCCCCCCCCCCCCCCCCCCCCAATAAGGGGATACGATCTCTGCTTCGACAAGACGTGCCAATGGCAACCGCGTCTCGAAACGTGGAGCGACAGACGAAAATCGGTTCAAAATTATGACCGGACGGACGTGATGTCATCTCGCAAGAAGTTGTCAGCAGATGGGACTCGTGAAATATTAAATTCTCTACGGCTGTGTGTGTGGTACTTGTGTTGCAGATCCAGACACGTTCGTTGCGTCCGAGGACTATCTTGGAGTACTCGGGAAGGAGAACCCGCCTTGCAATGCCGAAGACAATCTGCGCGCCGGACACCTCATCATTGAAGCCTGGTTCAGGGGCTACTGAGGGAGTCCTGGACTAAGGGGTCCTCGGGCGTCTGGCCTGTTAGCCATGGGCCGGACTGATGGGCTGTGAAGATACAAAGACCGAAGACTTTACCCGTGTCCGGATGGGACTCTCTTTGGCGTGGAAGGCAAGCTTGGCGATCAAATATGTAGATTCCTTTCTTTGTAACCGACCTTGTGTAACCCTAGATCCTCCCGGTGTCTATATAAACCGGAGGACTTAGTCCGGAGGGGGGACTCATAACCATAGTCATACAGGCTAGACTTTTAGGGTTTAGCCACTACGATCTCGTGGTAGATCAACTCTTGTAATACTCGTATTCATCAAGATCAATATATAAACCGGAGGACTTAGTCCCGAGGGGGGACTCATAACCATAGTCATACAGGCTAGACTTTTAGGGTTTAGCCACTACGATCTCGTGGTAGATCAACTCTTGTAATACTCGTATTCATCAAGATCAATCAAGCAGGAAGTAGGGTATTACCTCCATAGAGAGGGCCCGAACCTGGGTAAACATTGTGTCCCCCATCTCCTGTTACCATCATCCTTAGACGCACAGTTCGGGACCCCCTACCCGAGATCCGCCGGTTTTGACACCGACAGCAGGGTTGTTGGAGAGAGACCATCTTCATCATGCGCCTCCCATGGATTGATAAACCTTAGGTCATCTCTTGAGGGAAATTTGCTACTGTCCTACAAAACTCTACGCTTGGAGGCCCAACACGAGTCTACAAGAAGAAGGTTGCGTGGTAGACATCACTCTCATATGCATTATTGTTAATCTAACAAAGAGCCCAAAATACCTTGTCTTCTCCTTTTTGAATAAAATGTTTGCAGATTGCAGCTTAGTCCATGACACTCTTGCACTATTATTATTTTCATGTCGTTCGGTCGTGCAAGTGAAAGGCAATAATGACGATATTTGGTGAACTGGTTGTGGCAAAGAGAAACGGGTATGAACTCAACTTGTTCTATTTTTTGTAAATATGTTTAACCTAGTATCCACGATTCAGCATATTATGATCAAACATGTTTGCAATGACAATTAGAGATTATAGTTTCTCATGCCATGCTTAAGTAGTTAGGAGTGGATAATGATTTATCTTGGATGTCAACATTGCGTTAAAATGATTGTGATGTAGTATGATGATATGGTATCCTCCTCTGAATGTTTCAAGTGGCTTGACTTGGCACATGTTCATGCATGTAGTTGAATCAAAACCAACATAGCCTCTATGATATTTATGTTCATGGTGTTCATATCCTACTCATGCTAGTATCCAGTGTTCATTATGCATAATGCATGCTCATGACCATTTTCGCTCTCTAGCTGTCCGCTTCCCAACCTATTTGCTAGCCTTCGCCTATACTAAGCGGACATACTGCTTGTGCATCAAAATCCTAAAACCCAAGTTATTCCAGATGAGCCCACCAGATCTACCTATACGCGGTATTACCCTGCCGCTCTAAGTAAATTTGCATGTGCCACCTCTAAAAACCTCAAATAAATATCCATTTTTGTGTGCCTGGATTGTTCATGCAATGAGAGGAGGTAGTCGGTATCTTCCATGCTAAGCGGGTTATTCTCATGATGAGTGTTTATTCACTCGTCCTTGCACGAGAGGGGCGGTAATAGGGATTCCCAGTCCCGAAATCAAATTGCAAATAATCAAACAAAACTCCCCCAGAATTGTTGTTGGTATGGACGGTACCCGTGGATTCGGCTAGCTGTGGAGTGTGATTGTTGGTGGAGGGGGAGTAAACCTTTACTTTTATCGCTTGGGAACTGCCACTAATGTGTTTAGCATGCAAGATATCGATAACTAATGGTCGCAAAGTAAACAGGAAGGGTGCATTTCTCAAAATTTCATTTACCTCTGTTTTAAAAACTGAGCTCTGGCACCGGTGCAAATCCCTGCTTCCCTCTGCGAAGGGACTATCTATTTAATTTTATGTTGAGTCATCACCTTCTCAAATAAGCGCCAGATTCTGAGAGCACTATTGTCATCCTCATGCATTGTGTATAGTTAATGTTGGATGCACATTGACTGAATATTGTCTACCATGAATTACAATGTTTAGTCGCTGCTTGAACTTTGGAGGTGCTCTGCATTTATATTTTACGGTCTCAGAAAGGGCTAGCGAGATACCACTGTTGTCATATTATATCATGATTGTTTTGACAAGGTGTTGTCATTTGAGATATTTTATTATTGCTCGCTAGTTGATTATGTCATTGATATGAGTTAATATAATTTTTAAGAGTTATTGTTGACATGGTTAGTTATAATATTTGCTGAAAACCTGGGTGCTACTTAAGCTTATTTATGTAAACAAGAGCAAAAGAGTTCGTAAAAGTTTTTTTTTTCACTTTCAGTTTATCAACTGAATTGCTTGAGGACAAGCAAAGGTTTAAGCTTGGGGGAGTTGATACATCTCCGTCGTATCTACTTTTCCAAACACTTTTAATCTTGTTTTGGACTCTAATTTGCATGATTTGAATGAAACTAACCTGGACTGACGTTGTTTTGAGCAGAACTACCATGGTGTTGTTTTTTGTGCAGAAATAAAAGTTCTCGGAATGGAAGGAAACTTTTTGGAGAATTTTTATGCAATAAAAGAAAAATACTGGAGCCAAGAACCACCAGAGGGTGGTCCCTGGGGGAGCACAGCCCACCAGGGCGCCCCCTCCTAGCGCGCCTAGGTGGGCTGTGCCCACCTGGTGGCCCCGCAGACCCTGATTCCGACTCCATAAATACCTATTTTTCTAGAAAAAATCAGGGAGGAAGAATTATCTCATTTCGCGATACGGAGCTGCCGCCACCTCCTGTTCTTCATCGGGAGGCCAGATCTGGAGTCCGTTTTGGGCTCCGGAGAGGGGGATCTTCGATCTTCGTCATCACAAACCCTCCTTCATCGCCAATTCCATGACGCTCCCCACTGGGAGTGAGTAATTCTTTCGTAGGCTCGCTGGTCGGTAAGGAGTTGGATGAGATTCATCATGTAATCGAGTTAGTTTTGTTAGGGCTTGATCCCAAGTATCCACTATGTTCTGAGATGATGTTGATATGACTTTGCCATGCTTAATGCTTGTCACTTTGGGCCCGGGTGCCATGATTTCAGATCTGAACCGTTTATGTTATCACCATTATATCTATGTTCTAGATCCGATCTTGCAAGTCATATTCACCTATTACGTGTTATGATCCGTAAACCCCGGAGTGACAGTATTCGGGGTACTTTCCGGTGATGACCGTAGTTTGAGAAGTTCATGTATTCACTATGTGTTAATGCTTTTTTCCGGCTCTCTATTAAAAGGAGGCCTTAATTTTCCTTAGTTTCCTTATGGACCCTGATGCCAAGGGAGGGTAGGACAAAAGATGTCATGCAAGTTCTTTCCATAAGCACGTATGACTATTTAGAGAATACATGCCTACATTATATTTATGAACTGGAGCTAGTTTTGTATCGCCCTAGGATATGACTGTTATATGATGAATATCATCCAATGAATTCACCGTTCCATTGCCTACGAATCTCTCTTATATTGTTCTTGCTAAGTTACTACTGTTGCTACTGTTACACTTGCTACAAAATCATTGTTATTACTATTATTGTTACTATTGCTGTTACCACTATTATCAAAACTATCATACTACTTTGCTACTGATCACTTTGCCGCACATAATTAATCTCCACGTGTGGTTGAATTGACAACTCAGCTGCTAATATTTGCAAATATTCTTCGGCTCCCCTTGTGTCAAATCTATAAATTTGGGTTGAATACTCTTCCCTCGAAAACTGTAGCGATCCCCTATACTTGTGGGTTATCAAGACTGCTCCCGCCTTTTTCCGTTATGGCAGCGCATCGTACAACATGAGCGCATGCAGCGAGCCCGGGCAACTGACCAGGGTGGCCGGGTGCTGGCTCCGCCGCTGCTTTTAGGTTTTTACATCTTATATGATAACGTGCTAAGAGACAGTGCATTGGGAGAGACCTTAGCTTTTGTATTTAAGTTTCATTTATTTGTTGAGCAACTAAATTCTTTGTGCATTCGTTGGTAGGCATTTTGCATAGATTCGCATATTTGGTATAGATTTCCCCCGTTGACCAAAGCCTGGGGCGAGAAAAAGAAATAGATTGAAAAAGGAATTGAACCAACGAACTCCTATAAAGGAGGGAAAAATTATCAAGCACACTAGCCAACTACTCTTTCGATTTGTTGTCGTCCTCCTTCCATGGTTTAAACGCCCAGTGGGCAATAGGATTCACAGGTTTTCATATTAAGTAGTTTTTTCCCGTTAATCTTTCTAATTCCTACTTTGTTCGAGGAATTAGTTGGCTAGGCAATTAAGAGCATTGAAATCTGTAGCACCTTGAAGATCGAGAGCATGTAAGCAATGCTTGTCGCTACATGCAGGTCATGAGGCTGGTCATAGTGGGAGTAACTTACTCCCTTGCACAAGTCATCTTACGAAAACCAAATAATTCCAAAACATTTAGGTACATTGCATTAACTCCCACATCGTTTCTTGTTTCTTGACGTAAATAAAATGAATCAACCAATAAGAGACGTGAGGCATATATGTTTTAATGACTTGAGACTACCTAGCATGGCATGCAGTGGTCAGTTCATTACATGTAATGGTATTAATTAGCAAATAAACATTAGATTCTCTCATTTCCCCCTCCGCCTTGGTCGTGGTGCACAACATAAGATGACTTATGCACCGGTACGGAGGGAGTAGCAAGTAACGTAGTGCATTTCAAGATAAATTTGCTTATGTGGTATATAGAGGAGAGAGGTGTTTGAAGTAACATAATATGTTACTGTAACATATGCAACCCAAAGCAAAATAGTCTACAATGTAATAAATGCAATCGTCTATGATACTACTTATATATTAGGGGGTGTTTGTTTTCAGGGACTTTTTGGTGTAGGGACTAGAAAAAGTCCCTCTTAGAGACTTTTTAACCAAACAGAGGGACTACTAGGGACTAAAAGTTGCATTTTGGGACTAAATGAAGAAGACTCTCAAGGAGAGTCTTTTTTGGGACTTTTTGGGACTTTTCCAACAATGCCCCTCCCTGCACCCATTGCCCCGCCGCCCTATGGTGTTGTTTGGTTGTTATTTTTCTGTATACTAGGGGTAACATGGTCTTTTACATGTCATCTAGGGAGGGACTAGGGACTTTTTAGTCCCTGGAAACAAACAGGGAGGGGCTTTTTAGGGACTAGGAACTTTTTAGTTGGGTCTAGAAAAAGTCCTAGGACTTATGAACCAAACAGGGCCTTACTTTGCACTATGGAGATAGTAACAAAGATTAGTGTCATGTGCATGACACTAGTGTAAGTTACTACCTCTGTTCTAGTTTATTGGGCCCTTGAGCCAAACGCAAAGATCAAGAAAAGCACGCAGACAGAGAAATTGGAAATAAATCTCCTCTCTAATCACCCCTACTAACTAGGCCTATTTACTACCTTTGTGCAAGCAATGGCTATTGTGCGCATGCAGCTTGCATGCATATTCAATCAAGCAGCCCCATGCGCTTGCTTTCATGAAGAAAGCGTTGGAATCCGGGGATAGAGGAAATAAAGTGATGTGTTTAAAGGCAGTGGCCTAATAAAAATGATACAATCTTTGATAGCTCACGAAACTAATAAACTAGGACGAAGGTAGTACTCCTCACTATGACTAGTCAGAAGCAAATATTGTGGTAACCGCCACCATAACCAAGGGAGGTAAAGACCCACACATTTTAATTGAAATTAAATATGATAATTTTTTGAAACTTTTTTGTAAATAACATGATATTAGTTTACACATCACAGACCTAATAATTTACATACAAACGCCAACATAATCCAGAATTTTGTGTGTGTAAATACCAGTATGGTAATTTGCGCATCGCAAATCTGATAATTTGCGTACAAAACACAGTGGTAACTTTGACACAATCACACAGGAAAAGAAAATGTTAAAACTAAGGATGGCAATTTTACCCATGGGTATGGGTACCCGCAGATACCGTACTCGCATGGGTAGGGTATGGGCACAATTTTATACCCATGGGTAGTACCCATACCCTACCTGTTAAGTCATGGGTAGGGTATGGGTATAGCCTTTTACCCATGGATATACCCATACCCTACCCATTTATACTAACATGTGAGTTTTACCCGTGATTCACAAGTGTACCTATGTTAAAGTTGTGTCATGAGCTTATGAACCTATGTTAAAGTTGTCACCAATTGTCAATTTGAATTGAGATAATTATCATGTACTCATCTAACTGTTATTGAGTTGAGATCAATATTTTTTTGTCAAATGTGCTATAGATGAATGTAAAATTGCGAATAACTTGTTTATTATTTGATCTACCCGTTGGGTACCTAATGGGTATGGCTACCCATCGGGTATGGGTACGGGTAAAGGTTCATATCCATGGGTATGGGTATGGGTAGAATTTTGTACCCATTGATTACACAGGTATGAGTATGGTATTGCTCTACCTGCCCCATACCCTACCCATTGCCATCCTTAGTTAAAACATACCCTACTAATTTTTGTGAATACTATGGCAATTTTATGCATCACATACCTGATAACTTACATACAACACTATGGTAATTTTAACCCACGAAAAAAGTTATTGAAACAAGTCCAATAACTTTTTGTGTAAATAGCGATTCTATTTTTTTGGGTAAATAACATGATAATTTTGTGCGCCACAAATCTGATAACCTACATGCAACACTATGGTAACTTTGACCCATGAAAAAAGTTGTTTGAATGATACGCTAGTAATTTACGTATTGCAGACCTGATAAATTGTGTACAAAACACAGTGATAATTTTGACACGGAGATAGATTTGACATTGGTGTTCGCATTATTTTGATTTGTTTAGACTTTTCGGCGATGTGCGTTCAATGGGAGAAGACGTTCTGTCGACTAAGAAGATGTCCGTGGCGACTTCGTCAATCTCAAGATAATGTGTCGCTCAAGTTTCTCGGAGGTGCTCGCAGAGATAGGATGTGCGTGCGTTCGTTCATAGGGGTGAGTGCATGAGCGTCTGCGTTTGTACTGTGGTAAAAAAAGGTTTGACCCGGAAAAAAAATTTGTTAAAACATACCTCGATAATTTCTGTGTAAATAGCATGTGAACTTATGCATCACAGGCCTGATAATTTACATAGAACACCATGATAACTTTAACCCGAAGAAAAAGTCGTTCAAACATAAGGATAACTTATGGGTCTGTTTAGGGCACATCTAGTTATTGCGCATTTAAATGACTCAATTAAAGCATAAAAAAGAAAAAAAAATACTCACATGAATCTCCGCATAAGATCAATGATACAAGACTTAGATATGCAATACTTATGACACATCTAGATGTACTTTAGCAAAACTGATAACTTATATACTAATGTAGTTGTGAAAAAATGATAAAAAGGTTAATTTTGGGGCAGCCACTCCTTTTAGGTGAGTTGGTTGTTGCAGTGTGCTTGATGCCAGAGAGTTGAGGATTTGAATCCCATGATGGTAATTTTGTTTTTTCTCGTGTAGTGCGTGCGACGGAAGTGACGGTTTTTTTCCAGCGAGCGCACGTAAAGTGCAACGGAACAAGCTGTATAAAAGAAGGAAGGGGTGTTCTACAAAATGTAAGACTAAGAAAGAACTCATCATACTTTTTTTTATCAAAAATGCCGAACGGAGGCCGAGCTTCATGGAGGTCTTAATTTGAAAGCTTAGAACTTTTCAGCTTCAGAAAATTGTGAAAAATACATATATATCTAGAGACACAATGTATACATGCATAATTTTTTAGGTTGAAATACATTAAAATTAGAGCTACAAAAGAAAAACATATCCATGACTTTCTAACATATTTACAGTTCATCCTCAAAATTCAGGATTTTCTTTTGCAGCTCGCAATTCAAGATTTCATCCAAAAATGTTACACGCATACACATTACATACTTCTATACATGTGTATTTTCTTTTCTACAATTCTTTGAAACTAAATAGTATGATCTTTTTAAAATTAAGGCCTCTACGAAGCTCGGTCTTCAGAATGCCCTACTCATCTTGTATTGTCTTCTCATGTGGCAAAACTAAAATAAGGTTGCCCTATTTTTTTGAACATCAGTACAGACACAAGCGCTTATATATACGCGCATACACTTATCCCTATGAACACACACACGCACACCATATCCCTATGAGCATCTTCGAGAGACTGAGCCGGCATATCAACTTGAGATTTTACGAAGTCACCCTAGGCGCCTCGTAGTCGACGGGAACGTCTTCTCCCACTGAACATGTATCGCCGAAAATCCTGAAATAAATCCAGAATAAATGCGAGTATCATGACTTGAATCATACCACTGTCTATCTAAGAGCATCTATAGCAGACCCCGTAAAAAGCCGCGACCCGCAAAATAACCACCAAAATACGGGTCGGTGTGGAAAATGTTGCCCGACCAGACCCTGTAAACGCGTCCGGCCCGTAAATTTTTTTGAGGGGCGCGGCAAAATCCCATCCCCAACCCGCGAAAACGCAGGTTTCCGCCTCGCCCCGTATCCCAGGAAAGCGGTTGGTGGGAAAGACATTTCAGCCCACGCCCTTTCCCCCACCCCCTTCCACCGCCGCCCGTCATTGGTTTCGCCTGTCTGCCGCCGGCGATTCCGGCCAAATCCGCGGGTGGAATCGCGCCGCGTGGGCGTCCCTACCCTCATCCACCGAGCCGCTGCACCGGCTCCCCGGATCCGTCGATCCGAGCCGCCCCTAGTCACCGTCGTCGCCTTGGGATCCACCGCCGGAGAGCCACCGCCCCCGAGCAGCCGGTGAGTTTGTACTTGTGCTTGTGCCGAGCGGTATGCATAGTTGGTTAACGCGGCGCGCGTATTTGTGATTTTAGTTGGAATTGAGCCCGTGCGAGAAGTTTTTGCTCGACGATTCGTCCGATTCAAACGACTCGGATGTTGAGACGCTACTTGTCAACTACCGCCAGCAGACATTAGTGATGGCCCTTGCCGTTAAGGAGCACGAAGATGAGAACCAAAAGAGGCGGCGAGGATCGACCATCGGCCGTCTTTGCATTCCCCGAAATCGCCATCTCGGGAGCGAGATGTTGATGCAAGACTACTTAGCGGAGAATCCAACATATCCGCCGCACCTCTTCCGGAGAAGGTATCGAATGCGCCGATCCCTCTTTGTGAAAATTGTTCAAGCTTGCGAGGCCAATTGTCGGTATTTTACTCGAAGAAGAAATGCCGCGGGCTTGAAGGGATTTAGTGCATATCAAAAAATCTCGACAACTATGCGGGTGATTGCATACGGCATTCCTGCTGACTATGCCGATGAGTACCTTCGCATTGGTGAAAATACTACAATTGAGTCAGTGCGTAGGTTTGCCAAAGTGATCATCCGTGTCTTTGGTCCTGAATATCTTCGGGCACTCAACGAGGAAGACACAAAAAAATTGATGGCATCTAATGATAGAAGAGTTTGGCCTGGCATGCTAGGAAGCATAGATTGTATGCACTGGACTTGGAAAAATTGCCCAAAAGCATGCCACGAAATGTATTGTGGCAAGTCTCGTGATGCAACAATTGTGGTAGAGGCCGTAGCATCCGATGATTTATGGATTTGGCATTGCTTTTTTGGTATGCCGGGTACTCTCAATGATATCAATGTGTTGCAACGATCTCATTTGTTTGCTAGGCTTGCTAGTGGTGATGCTCCTACTTGCAACTACACTATCAATGGGCATGAATACACAAAGGGGTACTATCTTGCAGATGGTATATACCCTCTTTGGTGCACATTTGTCAAGAGCATCAAAGACCCCCAAACTAGGAAACAATATGATTTCGCAAGGGTACAAGAGGCAGCCCGAAAAGACATTGAAAGAGCATTCGGGGTTTTGCAACCTAGGTTTGCCATTGTTCGTGGTCCTGCTTGTTTTTAGGACAAGCGATCCTTGAAAAACATCATGACATGTTGTGTTATTCTTCACAATATGATTATCGAAGATGAGAGAGGCATGGACTTGGAGTTCTTCTACGACAATGTGGGTAGCCGTGTCAAACCAGTTAGAGACCCTAACTGCATTAGATGTTTTCTTCAGACCTACAAGGAGACTGAAAATGCAAACACTCACTTCAGCTTCAGGAGGATTTCATTGAGCACCATTGGCAAAGGGCTAGGCAGTAACACATTTCATTTTTCGATTCATTTTCATTTAATTCATGTGTGGTTTGTATTCAGGACAAGTTTTGTATTGAATTATTTAGTTTGCTTCGAACATTTGAATAATTATTGTAATTTGAATGATTGCTGTATTGTAATATTGACATTTTTCTTATATTGCAAATTAGTAATTATGAATATGTGCATATGTGTCAAATTCAGATAAAACCGCATCTAATACCCGCGCCGGCCCACAAAATCGTTTTTCCGCGAACTGTAAATGATTTTTGCGGGTCGGCGATATACATGGTGTGCTAAAGATGCTCTAACCATCCAACTACAGGTTGATTCGCAAGGCTGCCTTATTAATCATTGTACATCCTTTAATTATTGGAAAAAAACTAACGCCCACACGTGTGGCATCTTGCACATTGCCCACACGCCTGCATCACCACTCATTTTGCCACGTATGAACAGATGACATCTGCAGGAATCTTTTTAGTTTTCGGCTTAAAAATATTGTATCTCCTAATAAAAAAATTGAATTAAAAATCTATTTTCACCATTAAATCCGTATCGATGAGATCTTCAAAACTAGACCCCATGTTGATATGTTTCGACGAAATTTTTTTTGCCCAAAAGTTGCCATGACGTTTACACTGTAGTTGCCATAGTGCTTAAACTAAAGTTGCCATGTGGCAATTTTAGTTTTTTGATGATGGCAATTCCAGCATTTTGACCATGAAAATTATTTTATGTATGAACCATGACAATTTTAAGTGCATGTATCATGGCAATTTTAGTTTATGGTTCATGGCAAGTCTAATTTTTTAATTCCCCGTTTTATAATATGTCAAAATTTACTTTTAAATGTAGAAAAAAATAGCTGAAACATATCATGGCAACTTCAGTGTAAACATCGTGGTAATTCATGTGCAATAGACATGACAACTTTTAACCAAAAAAATTCGTCGAAATATATTGATATGAGATCTAGTTTCGAAGATCCCGTCGCGAGGGATTTAATGGTGAAAAGGATCTTCAATCGGATTTTTCATTTAAGAGATAAAACATTTTAAAAACTGAAAATCCAAAAAGATTCTCACATGCATGCATACGATGACGTGATACAGTCTGTGTGTTATAGGGAAAAAAATTATATAAGACCAGGTCTCACGGGCTAGCATGTGAGACCCACCCTAATGGATGACACGTGTCATTTATAAATCACAAAACATCTACCCCACCCTGATGCTAGCCCGTGAGACCTGGTCTCATATAATTCTTTTCCGTGTTATAGGGCGTGTGGGCGGGTTTGGCTCCCACCACACGTGTCCTAATTATTTTGCCACGTCAGCATTTTGCTTGCACGATATTCTCCTTGGCACTTGTAGACCGAAGCCGCTCTGGCCCGCCTCTCAGGCTCCGCATGTGAGGCCACGAGGAGCGACCATCTGGTTTTGAGACAGCTCTCGAAACCTCTCGTCTTGTCCTCCTCGGAGCCGGCGGCGAAGCGAGCGGCGGTGCTCTTCTCGACGACTACGTGGAGGAGACGAACCCGGCCATAAGTCCGTGTGGATTCAAGGTAGGCTTTGCTGAATCCCAGTCGAACCTATGCTTCATTTTTGGCCCGATTAGCAGGCTAGGGTTTCGTCCGCGTTTGTGCAATTGTGGCGATTCCGAGTCCGGAATCTTGGGAGAAATCCGTCCATGTCCCCTATGCTGCAGCACATTTTTTCTTCCACTTCTGCTTTGGTAGGAAGAAGCGGGTCTAGGGGATCACCCCTGCTTCACTGCAAGCCTGCGGTATTACTACTATTTTGTGCTCAGAACTTGAGGCTTCCATTGCACGGCTTTGATGTTTATGTTACATTATGGCATGTAGGATATCAATTCATTTGCATTTTTATTCAAGAACATTAGTCTTATTCTATCTGTTTTTCTGTAGAAAATGGATGAGAAGCCATACGATGGTGAGGTATTAACTCGTCGAGTTGAAGAACTCCAGCGGGGTACTCACTCATATCTGTCATATACAAGATTATCATTCATTCGTTTATACTTTCAGTGATAACCCTAACATACTGATTGTTTCCTGTGCCAATAGAAGTTGCTCTCATTATATATAACACTTCAGCCTGCAGATTAGTGATTAGTTTGGCTACATTGTTTTCTCTGTGCAAGTAGTTCAATTCAGGACCCTCACCCCTTTTTGGAATAGAGGCACTCCAATGGAAATTCAGGGGGAATCATACTAGTTCCTGGCTTCCTTCAATAATGACCTCAAGATATAAAAGCGGATAATGCACTAGAGTTCCTTCACTAATATGTGCCCTGTCATAACTCAGCTATTCTCGCATATTTGAGTAGATAATTTTTGCGAAGAATGCAATAGTTTTTCTAAAATTTCTTTCACTCTGTTAATGGTGGCTTGCTGTACAATTTGGGAAAGTACATGAAGTAGCTGCTGAAGTCCTTGGCTAATTATGTTACATTGTTTTTGATAGACATTTTATGAGTCTTTATAATAATTCCAACCTTCTACAGCTTTGTTCAGTCATAGGAGTATCTTAGTACTCAGCAGTGTTGCTTCCTTTGGATGTCATGTGTACATGGTTAACATGTTGGAAACTATTGGCAGATGTTACTAGTAATCAGAGATTTTCAATGGAAGATCAATGTACCTATTTTCTCATACTTCAGATTGGACCTTTTGAATGGAGAGAACACCATGTTCTGTTTTCTCAAAGTTGCTCATGTAGAGTAGTTGTTTTGGGAGTAGTTCCAGTTTTCATTCTTGTATTTCTTTTATGTGGGGGTATAGGCGTACACTTATTGATTGAAATATTCTTTGTTTGTCAGAACGTGATGAACTGAGAAAAGATATCGAGCAATTATGTATGCAACAAGCTGGGCCTGGTTATGTTTCTGTTGCAACTCGAATGCTTTCTCAGAGGTGCTTCCATAGGTTCTGTCCATGTTCCATTGTTATCATTGTAGTGAAAGTAAACCAATGTTTTGTTTTAACTATCCAGGACAACAGCTCTGGAGCAGGATATTGAGATCCTTCAGAAGAAGTTAAGTGGATGCTTAAGAGAGAACCAAAATTTGCAAGAGGGGCTTGCTGAGGCTTATCGAGTTAAGGTGTGCTTCTCTTCCTCGCTGTACTATTGTTTGTATCTGCTTTTCTTTTTCTTTCTTCTAATGATTGCTTTACTTAAATTTCAGAGCCAGCTTGCTGATTTATATGGTGCTGAGCTATCGAAGGTTTCATACTTTGACTTGTACAATCGAGTGTTGTTGTTTTGTCAATAATATTGTAACTTTTGCCGACTAATGTTTAGTGGCAGATAATTTTATACTTGTTCTCCATCATCCACGTACAAGTAGTATAGGGAGTGAAGTCCCTTGAGCTTGAACATGGAGTGACATATCTATGCTCACCTATAGCTAGACCCACATATCATTCAGACACTGCACAACTAAACAAAACACTAACAATTGTGCTTATTCAAAATCTGCAGCCTGAAAGTAAAATATCATTTCAAGCATGATAGGCATATTCCGAGTCTTGGTTGGTCTTTTTAGAGAAGGTACCCTTTGGGGCCTTTGCTTAACATTAATTTCACTTCAGTTAACTTGAAATAGATAATAAAGGCCTCATATGCTTACTTAAAACTTGATATTTTGTGGAATTTAGGTCACTAATTCTTTAACCTCCTAAATTTCTGTTTACAAGAAATCTAGCTTATTGTGGAAATGACCTTCTATCCTGCAATGACAATGCAGACCAAGGAGCTAGAGCAGCAAGTGAGGTTTTTCCAGAGCAGCGTTGCTCAAGCATTTGCTGAACGAGATGGTTCATTGTTGGAGGTTCTTCTTGATTTACTTATTAAGTCAATTCTGTATCTAAAGATGTAATGCTTTATACATGACATTTGAAATTGGTAGTGTGAGAAAGCAAAGGAGCGAGAAGAAGCAGGGTTAAAAATGTGCGCTACCTTTGAGGAAAGGTACAACTCATTTCCTATTTCACATGTCTTGAACTGTTCTCTGGTATTTAAGATATAATTATTTAAGGAAGATGAAATGTTAATGTGTCGTTTCACCAAGTTCCCCAGAGGCGAGTATAATGGAAACTGACTGGTATCTACAGTATTAAAGATCTTGACAAATAAGTGGTCTTGCAGGTTTTTTCTTTTTGAATGTGAGTTTGTTGGTTGTAAAATGGCCAGCATCCGATATCAATGTTGGCTGGTGCATTGACAGACCTGCAACTGCACATATTATGAAACACATCCTAATAAAAAAAGGGCACTAGTTAAGTTTGGAACAATGTTCTCTTGTTTAGCGAGGAAAGTGGAATCTTAGACCATGTACAATGCTAGGAGCTTAGAGCAGTGCTTAGAAAAACAAACCATTGTTTTCTTAAGCACCAGTGCTTATTTGTGTACCAGAGGTGTCTAAAGCAAAACCGATTTATTTTTCTAAGCACCTGTACTCTACAAATACCACTTGTGCTTAAAGCAAAACAGATTTATTTTTCTAAGCACCTAGCATTGTACATGGCCTTATTTTGGCAGTGCTTAAATTTTCTTAACTTCCGGTGCGAGTTAAAATTTGTGCTGCCCATCTCTAACGAGATATGCGTACCATAGTCTAAATGTACTGACACAAAGTTTAACTGTACATTCTTTACACAATTACTCCCCCGTCCGATATTAAATTGACGCTGAAACGGATGTATCTAGACGTATTTCACTGCTAGATACATCCGTTTGAGCATCAATTAATATGGGACAGAGGCAGTATATCGTTCGGGTGGTGACCACAGAACTTATTCTTTCTGTTTCTGTATTTGGTAGTTTCTTAAATCACAACTACACTTCACATAGGCTTTATTTAAGGGTCCCACATTCGACAACTGAATGGAGAATGTCCTAGATTTGCTGCACGTTTCAGATAAGTGCAGAGTATCATGATTGTTAATTGGCAGGACGAGAGAATATCAAACTGCAATGGAAGATCAGAAACGTTTGAACGATGCCCTGCAAATGGAGTTGACAGAACTAAAAGCGCATACAGAATCTTCCTTGAATGTAAGCATGCTTTTGATTCTTATTGCCATTACTACCAGCATAAATCTGTGCAAGTTCACTTAAAAGGTTTTTTTTTTCATACTGAAAAAGTACCAGATTTTAGTTGAGAACTAAAAGAGCATCCTAAATCTCTCTTGGATGTGCGCATGTTTTGTGTTGCTGTGTCGACAATGATTATCTGGTAAATTTTTCTGTTCAATGAAGGATTTAAAGGGAAAATCTTACCACTATAAGTCTGTAAATTTTACTTTTGCCATTGTGCATTTAATTTTTGCCACTGGGCTGTGTCACTGAGTAGTGGGCCCAACGAGAGAATGAAAAACGAAATGCAAAATATGGCTTACTGTCAAAATCCTGAATAATGTCAGGATTTAAGTAGTCTTGCCCATTTTTCCCATCCAACTTTCTAATGTAAATTGCACTAAGCAGGACGTATATTATTGAGTGTTTTTGATGGACTCCTGAGTGTAAAATAATTTCCTTGACCTACTGCGTATTTTTTATTTCTAATCTATGTGGTTGTCTGTACCTCGCCATCTACACTCAGTATATTTTAGATAAAAAAAATCCAATTGGGATCTGCCCTCTTTCATGCTGATTTGACGTGTTCAGTTCGCATCATTTGCACCGCCCAGTATATATCAGAATTGATCCTTTCTTGACTGGGAGTTTGATGTTTGATTCTGTTTCAGGTTATTAAAAAATTCTATGAAGTTCGTTCCAGGGAATGTGAATGCCCTTCAAACATTACTTTTGAAGAGAAATGCTCAATTCTTCTAGATGATTCTGCTGACAGTTGGAGTTTCAACCTGGATGGCGAAACCTCAACTTCGAAGTACATTGTAAACTTAAATCACTTTATCCATGAGAGATAATAATTCACTTGCAGATTGATATGTTTTAATTTTTCACTGTTCTTCCAGTTTAAAATATAATCCCTCCGTCCCAAAATAAGTGTCGCTGATTTAGTATTTTGGGACGGAGGGAGTATCTAATATTTCTATTGAATTTTTATAATCCACTATTGTAGGATATGTTTGTCTGGTTAAGTTTATTTTGGGAACCTAAGAAATGCAAAAGATAGGGACGTGTTAAACTTTGATGTCAGTTATCACGTTTTTCTAAAATTCTAATAGGAAGCATCTCTACTTTGAACTTTAGCTTTCTCTAGTATAAATTACAGCACCTTACGCGGAGACAGAAATTACAAAGTAGCTGCATGTCTGATGGTTTTCAAGATTGTAAGTAAATAGTTATTCTATTTATAGGTTCGACTCTGCTAGAGATGATCATGTCCTCTCTGCCTAAATTAAGCAATGTGGTCTCAGATATACAAAAGGACCTGGCTGTCAAAAATTCTCATTTGCAAAATCGATGCTCCACTGGTAGTGTAGAAGTTTCCACATTCTGTATTATTATATATTTAAATGGCTGGAATAGTGGAATGTACCGAAGTATGGTATAGACATAATCAGTTAAACTTAGTAAGATGTTCTGATTGGGCAACATTAATAAATAGATAAATTAATAACATAAGCCTTGTATGCTTCTTTACAAGCGGCAAACCAGCAAACTTCTTTTTGTTACTTGACAGTTTCAATGATTTTATTGTTTCTAGTTTTATACACATTCACTGATCTTTTTTATGTAGGCATCTCTAGAACAGGAGAATGAGTCGCTTAAAGCTAAAATATCTAAGCTGCAAAGCAATCTAAGAATGGTAAGTTAAGTTTATCCATAGCAGAGACAAATAGTTTTTCGGCTTTCCTAAGAGATCTGTCATTTGGATGTCCAGAGTTTCGAAATTGAACAGCACTTGCAAAGAAATGTACGAACACTGGAAAAGAAACAGGTACAAAAATTCAACTTATCATATCATTTTTTTTCTGACGGCACCTTAATGCGCTCAATGATGAAATGCACCTTAATGCTCTTAATGATGTATACACTTCGGAATGCAGGCACTCAATGATGATCTTATGAGAGATGGTTTGTCAGCTCTTCAAAAAGTCTATACACATCAAAGGGCTGAAATTATGAAAATATTGGAAGAAGAATCACTTCTGTTAAGCACGTCTGTTAATGAGATTCAAGACAAGTTAACTCAAATTTGCATCAATGCTGAGATCATTGGTAACCCTGTTGAGAAGATGCAATGCTGTGACAGTAGTTGTAAAGACGTGCATGTTACTATGGATATTGGCCCTGAAACCATCCCCAAGGTTTGTTCAGAACATAATGAACTTTCTCAAGTCTTGCTTTTATGCGGAACCACTTCCTCTCGGAACCTTTTCCTCGATCTAGATTTGTGCTCACGAGTTATAGTGTAACTTGTGAAGAAATTGATAAATTACTTAATAGTGTCAAATCTCCAGAACACCTTAATGAATATATCCTGGGTTGGCATACTTCTTTTTTACATTTAAATCAGATCGACTATTTATCTTGTGTAAGCAAGATACCATGTCCTTGCTTTTTTTAGATAGGTACTTTGTTGATGTGTTCCCCTCTTTTTCCCGAAGAAAACATTTCTTGTAACATCCTGTTTTTCGGGGGTTCATTTTTTTAAAGGCAAAGGATGCTGCACATTACTCAAGTAATACTGTAGTACTGTATTTTAGTTGGACGCATTGGAATTAATTTGGCATACCCTTTCTTATGCAAAATCAATTCCAAAAGCATTTGGGATTGATTTTTGCAACTCCAAGTAAAAACATTTGGGACAGAGGTAATACATGAGTATTGTTTGAATAATACACAACATCCTTTGCCTACTCTTCCGTTCCTTTTATAAGGTGTATTTTTTTTCAAAAGTTAAACTTTTCTCTCCTTGACCAAGTTTATAGAAAAGACTACCAATATGTACAATACTAAATAAAGAAAATATGAAAATATATTTCATGATGTATCTAATAGTACCGATTCCTTTTTTTAGATGTTGCATCTTTTCTAGAAACTTGGTGAAGGATAGAGAAGTTTGACTTTTGAAAAAAATTAAGAGTTAATTACACTTTTGATACATAAACTTGCACTTGATGTACAGATTCATACATAAACTTGAAAAATGACACAAATCGGTCATACAATGTGTTTCAGGTACATTCAAGTACATTTCTGTCGTTTGCCATCAACACTCCGTTAAGCTCTGCATGCCAGTTGGCCCACACTCAATACCTGCGCATAGGGCCCATCTGTCAGTGCCAAAGAAAGAAACAAATAAAAATATAGCAAAACAATTGCGCACAGTAGGAATCTATCTCGGCGCGTTACCTATCACGCTCCAGAAGCCAACCACTACACCACCTGCTACTATTTGTTAGTGTTACACATAGTTAACTTTTTGGATAGCAAGGAAACAATTGATCTGAAGCCAAATAGGCGCTGCACAAGGGGTTCGAACAATATTTTTTTAAACTCTTTTTTGGTTTTATTCCGGGAGGGACCGGAAAAAACAGTTTCCGAAAAACTCAGAGGTTTTGGGATTTTTCGTTCAAAATTTCAAAACAATTTTGAATTCAATCTTTTTAGTGTAAACATATATTCCTTTTAACCCCATATATGACAAATTCTGCCTCCTGTTCTAGCGGCCAGCTTCACTTGTTTATTCAGAGGGGTGCGGGTTCAAGGCATTGCTATGGTGCCTCGTCCATTTTTTCTTATAAAGAATGTTGAATGTAACTCTAGAAAGGTCCAGTTTTTGTAAGATGTTTCGTGCGCCTTATCACTTGGAAGATTATTTTTAATGTGAAAACATATGAATACGAACTCTATTTGACATTATCTGACCTTTTAAATTGAAAATAAATAATTTTTTGAACGATATCAAAAACATTCGGGGCTCACCTAAATTTTCGATAACCGGTCGACCGGGGAAAAACGGAGATGAAAAACGCACGCACGCAGTAAATCCCGTGCAATACACATTCTGAATTTGAATCAATTTACCTAATAAAATATATAATGGACCGTATGTTTGTACTAACAACAAATGCATCCGGTGCACTGGCTAACGCCTGAAGCTCGCTACGCGACGTCGCGAGTTCGAGTTCTGCTGGTTGAATTGCTTTTTGCTACGTTTCTATTTCTTTCTATGACACTGACAGGTGGGACCCACACGCAGATATGGAGTGTGGGCCACCTGGCATGTAGAGTAAACGGTAAACGATGGAAATGTACTTAAACGTATCCGAAACACAAGTTGTAGAACAGATTTGTGCCATTTTTCAAGTTTATGTATGAATCTGTACATCGAGTGCAAGTGCATGTATCAAAAGTGTAATTAACTCAAAAATTAATACTCCCTCCGTTCCTAAATACAAGTCTTTTTAGAGATTTTAAGAAGGACTACATACGGATGTATATTGTAGAGTGTAGATTCACTCATTTTGCTCCGTATGTAGTCCACATTAGAATCTCTAAAAAGACTTATATTTAGGAACGGAGGGAGTACATCTAGAAAGGACCAGAGGGAGTAGTTCCCTGAAGACTGGACGTCACAATTCTCTTTACAGTTATATGACTTGTTATTGCGTATATTGTAGGGTGATGTTCCTACAGGTTATTCTACAACATTTGATGATTCAAAAGCACTTGCTCAAACTTTGCAGGAGAAGGTACAGCGTTATCCTGGTGCTTCTTTCTGCTTGTAATTCTCATATGGGCCTTTCTTTATATTAAATAATCTCACATTATGTTGAAATCTACTACAGATGGAGGCGCTTATGCTTTTCTCACAGGAACAAGAAAGATACCTGTTGGAAAAACAGAAGAACCAAGCTATTATAGAGGACCTTCAGAAGAACTTATCTCAAGTAGTACTTCCTACACTTTTGATGGCCGTTATTTTCCTTTTACAATCTTTACAGTCTTATGAATCTTGAGTTATGCTGAGTGCTTTAAATTGTAAAGTATATGGAGAAATTTCATGTGACACTGTCACGAATATTTATGTCAGTCCATTTTTTCCTACTAGAATCAGTATTTTCTGGAAATGCAAAATTAGAGGTGTGGTTGTTAGAGTAAAATCTGGTGAAGTCCTATTGTAGAACCGGACCGGAGCCGGCTGCTGTTCAGCATCGGCAGCAGTCAATGCACAACTGTGAGAGCTAGGGCTACCGTACTTGTTTAGCCATGTCACCAAAGGCTCGACTAGTTGTCGACCTCCGATGGTGTTTTGAATTTGACTGAGTTCATTGGCGTACACAGACGCGTGGCTAGTTTACATAGATGCAAGGACTACACCATTAACACTGGTTAACGATTATTACTATGATGGTCTATGAAACAATTAGATCTGTTCATCACCTTCAGTGTATCACATGTTTGGAGCTAGTGCAAAAAACTTACATTATTTTGCAATTAACGCTCCAGCAAATATCAAGGACTTTATAGAGGCACGGACGAAGCTGGATTTAGTATGCAAATAGGCCATTCTGTTGTCTATTTTCCTCTTGGACTCTTCTCTTCACAGCATCTTAGAAGTTTATCTTAAGGGTACATACTAGAGCATGCAACATCGGATGCACATCTCGTAACTTGCTTGCATCTGTTCTATACAGGTTAAAGATGAAAAGGTGAAGGTCCTGATGGAGTTAGCAAAACTGAAAGAAGCTTATCTCCTGAAATGGTAAGCTTTATGTGCAGCAAATCATCATACTGGATCATGTTTGTGATTTTTACTTAACATTTTGAGTACCTTTTCCTGGGTGTAATATACATTCTTCTTCTTATCACTATATATATTTTCTTCTTATACAGCAGCTCTACTGCAAATGATGGTCATGGTATTGTTGATACTCCAAAAATCACTTCTGGGCATGACCAACAAGGGATGCTGAAGACTATTCTTAACAGAACATCTCTAAGACAATGGATAAAAAAGGAAAATAATACTGGGCATGAGAGCTCTCGTGGAAATGATCAGACAGTTTGTAGGGGGTGCTCAGTAGATCTATCAAGGTTTGTGATAATACACACAAATTACCTTTTTTGGTTCATTCCCATCAAACTTAGTCTTTCTATTAGCTAAATATGACCCCAATATGCTGCATCCTAGACTATATTTTTGCCATAATCTTCTCTGCACTTACAATTTTGTTCTGTGAATTTTTTAAATTTCATGCTACTTTATGACAGGATGAAAGTTGAAAATGCTACCCTTTTGGAAAGTGTTGCTACTATGGAACGTCTCACTTCTTTGGTTCATAGGCTGCACAGAGTGCTTATGAAGGTAGGGCACTTTTCTTTAATTGAATTATTAGCTTTAGCAGTAATATGTGATACCCATTTTTTGTGTCCTAACCATTTTTTGTCAGGTATATGATGATGTCAAATCCGGCTGTTCTTTGGAGAGTAGTTATGAAGCACTGAGCAGTCTTATAACAGAAGCAAACCTTATGAGAACGGCTCTGGGCGTCGTTCTCCCAGTAAGCTGGTCAGGGGATTCATCAGGTGGTATCACTTCAGACTCGCCTAAATCATCAAAATCCGAAAAGGCGGACCCCCTTGGTTCCGCTAGCATGGAGATGTTGGAGCTACTTATATTGGCTGCGGATATCCTCAGAGAGAGCTTTATGTTCAAGAAATGATTAAAGATTCAGAAGCATGTATACAATTTAATCTTGAGAGAGAATTGTCCGCTTGAGTTGATTTCTTACCGTGTACTGCTACTCTGTAAATATGCGGAAGTGGAAACTGCTGCAAAATGTTTGTATATAAACCTGATGGTTTGCATGCCAAAGAGATGGTAAATCCTGCAAACTGATGATTTTGCATGTCAAAATTACCAGCTAGTACTTGTTGACAAATTACATGCATGAGTGAGCGTTTGTGCCATTTTTAATCGCAAAAGATGACAAGAGTTTGTTCCGCAAATTCGCTAAGCGGTACTCCCTCCGTCCGGAAATACTTGTCGGAGGAATGGATGTATCTAGACGTATTTTAGTTCTAGAGACATCCATTTTTATCCATTTCTTCGACAAGTTTTTCTGGACGGAGGGAGTACTTGACAAGTGAAGGCACAGTTGTAACATACTCCCTCCGTACAACTTTGTACTAAAGGTAGCACAAAGTTGAGATACTAAATTAGTACAAAATTAAGACACTTAGAGCCTGTTCGGAAGCTAAAGTTAAGATACTAAAGTTAGCAATTGGGCTGGCGCTCTCCGAGGTGCAGTTGAGGAGCGGAGGGGATCCAAACAGGGCCTTATTTTGAGATGGAGGAAGTATCACTCAACTACAGATAAAAACACAAGCAATTAAGTGATGGAGTTGATGATTAAACCAGAGATCTGTACGACCAACTGTTCAATTATTTTTTTATTATATCCAAGTACAAGCCTCACTTTGTTCTCGCTTGCAACAGTACATCAGGATCAAACCGACGGTGATGCAAGAAGCGTGGCTTGTGGAAGTACAGGAGCTCAGGCGTAGTACTTGATCAAGCTGCTGTAGTTGGTCTGCTTGTCGAAGTATCGGTCCCAGAGCATGATGCCGCCGTAGTTGTCCTTCTTCTGCGCCACCGGCGCGACGCCGTAGTAGACGTTCTTGGGGTGTACCCACTGGTGGGACTTGTCGTCCGCCGTGAGCCCGACGTAGAACCGGGTGGCCGGGTACGCCGCCGTCCACTTGTCCCACGAGCCCTCCCACCCAAGGTTCTGGTTGCACCACTTGTCGCTCTCGTAGGTCCTCACGTGGACGCGCTCGAAGATCCCCGTCGCCAGCGCCCGCCCCACGTGCGCCGCCGGCGGGTACCCGCACCGGACCGTCGCCGTCAGGTGCAGCGGCTTCCCCGGGCCCCCGCGGATGTTGTGCTTGGCCAGCTCCAGCGCCAGCACGTCGTAGCGGTCCGCCGGCGTGCCGTGCTCCAGGAAGAGGTCGACGCCGTCGAGCCACGCGTCGCCGAAGGGGCGGGGGACGCCCGGCTTGGACCCGCCGAAGTAGGAGTTCCAGAGGTGGTCGAAGAGGTCGAGCGCGGAGCGGTTGGACGGCAGCGAGTAGCCGGCGCCGTAGCCGCCGATGGAGAGGGAGACGGGGACGCCCTTGGACTGGCAGTGCTTGATGTCGGCGCCGACGGAGGAGAGGTCGTGGCCGGAGAGGTCGAGGTGGTACTTGCCGTTGGCGTCGAAGACGTCGAGGAAGGACATGGTGACCATGGTGTACATGCCGGAGTCGCAGGCCTCACGCAGGGATCCCTCGGCCTTGTTCCGTCCCCAGAACACCGTCACCTGGCCGGTCTTCCCCCCCCGCCGCCAAGGCCGGCGGGGTCAGGAGTAAGGCCGCGGCGACGGAGAGGAGGGCTAGGAGGCAGGCTGGCCTCCGGGCTGCGAGCGGCGCCATTGTTGGTTTCTCCAAGTACTGGCTAGTAGCTTGTCTTCGCTTGTTTGGATGAAGGGTTATTTAGCTCGAACGGGGTATATATAGGGGATTTTGGAGGCAGATACAGAGAGACATATCGACACGTGGAACTGAGCTCCGCTAGGGCTAGGCAGCTGTAGCTGACTGGAGCACCCCTTTAGACTTTGAGTTGGGCAAGCAAGAGTAACATCAGGTTGATTTTCGCTGCATTGCTTCCGGCGTGCCGCACGCAGGAGTGACTACTGATAGTGAGCCGGTTTTCACGTTGAGGAATTAGTCTAGCAGAATCGTCGTCCCAGGCTGGCTTGATCGCCAATATTTTTCAGCAGCTTTAAACTGAGCGTGCACGCTTCTTCTTTTTTTTTTTTTGCGGGGACGTGCACGCTTCTTCATGTTAAAGGCTGTGGGAGATCTCTAGTCAGCTTCACCAAACGGACAACATGTCAAATGTCTGCCGACAGCGAGCGGGATACTGGACATTCAACCGGAGAGGATTTTCGCGGAATCGGGTTTTTTTTTGAACATCAGTACAGACACAAGCGCTCATATACATGCGCATACACTCACCACTATGAACGCACACACGCACACCCTACCTTTATGAGCACCTCCGAAAGACTGAGCCGGCATATCATCTTGAAATTTACGAAGTCACCGTAGGCACCTCGTCATCGACGGGAACGTCTCCTCCCACTGAATGCGCATCGCCGGAAATCCTGAAATAAATCCAGGAATAAATGCGAGCACCAGGATTTGAACCCTGGTGGGCTGGGGATACCACAGTCCCTCTAACCATCCAACCACAGGTTGGTTCGCCGCGGAATCGGGTTTTACCGTGTCCTACATGCACGCCATGCATGTATACATACAAGATACGTATTATCAATTGCTATACTATTACTATGACATGTGTTGTACAACTAGGAATTAGCCTTTTTTTTGCGGGAACTAGCAATTAGCTACCACAGCAAAGTGACTCGTGGGTATGTTTTGTAGTCAAAAGGTAGCCATCTTTTGAACCAAATATCCGATTGACAAACTGTTTAAATATTAGCATTCACAATATTTAAATCTTCAAAACAATATCAATTTTGAACACTTTTGAAGAAAATTCAAATTCAAATTATGAACCATATTAAAACTTATATGAAACTATTACATGTGTGTTTCATCATATTTTCACATGTTTCATTACTTTTTCTATTACATGGTTTCGCTAATTTTTCATTCCGGATTTCAATACTATTGCATTCAGATTTCATTTCTATTTTTAGAGTTTTCAAATAAGTTTCATATCATCTTGTTAAATTATCTTTCATGGTTAGGCTGGGCACTAAAAGTGTTCTCTTCACATATTTTCTATACGATATCATTTCCATACCATTTCAATTTATATGTTTTCAGTATTTGTTCATACATTCCCCCTTGCATGTTTCTGTTATTGTTTCATTCCACAATTCATCCATGTTTCATCTCAATCTTGATATAAGTTTTATTATGGTTCATTACATTATCTATTGCATGTTTTCATTATTGGTTCACTCCGGTTTCATTGTCGTATCGTCTCACATTTCATATAAGTTTCATTATGGCATCAAATTTGAATTTAAACTTGTTCAGAACATGTTCAAGTTTGATCTTGTTTTAGAGATTTAAATGACATGGACACAAATCTGCAAATGGATTCTAAATCAAATCATTAGTTCAAAGTTAAAAGTGTTACAAATTTTAAAATCTGACTAAAAGTATGGGAGAATGGGCCGTGGGATGAAAGAATAAAATAATCTGAGTGAAATAAATGCTTGCTCCTATACACTGGGTAGTGCCACAAAAACATTACAAAACAGTTAAATTCAGTAGAGTACTCGTATGCAATAGAGTTTGATATTTTTCGATAAAGGGTGTTTTATATTGACTCATAGAGTAGCATCGAGGGATATAATCATAATGAGTACACACCCGGCCTCTGCATAATTAGGATGCACACAGCCAACACAGCACACACACACACACACGAATAACCACCCCGGCAGAGTGCAAAGTCATACAAAGACCAATGCTATGCCTAGGCGGAGGAAGAAAAAAAAACGAAGCAAGGAAAACAACAATTGACGATATACAACAGTAACCATCGGTGCCAACCATCTTTTGACGTCACAAGGACTGCGAGAAGGGTTCTCCAAAAGCAACGCCTCCAAGAAGGAAACGACACAAAGCGCCGCCGTCGCCAGATCCAACAACCACGCGGATCGTGGGTTTTCACCCTGGAGATCCAATCTGAGCAAACTCCGAGCAATGCCGCCATCAGGGTAACGACGCAAAGAACCCGCCATTGCCAGGTATAACCAACTAAGTCACACCAGAGCTGGGAGGAGAATTGTCAATGAAGTAGAAAAAGTCTTCTATGTGTGTGAGGGTACGATTCAAGAGACTACTCTTGACATGGTTACTGAGAAAGATCAAACGAATGCAAAATATTGAAAGGTATCAAACGGACCATATTATCAAATTTCTTACAAATCGATGGGGCATACAAAATATGCGCAAACGCTGGCAGGTTGTTTGGATCAAGTAAGGCACTCTCCTCCTAGCGGTGTCACTTGCCATCGAAGGGGAGCAAGGTGCACACATCGGATTTGTACATGTTGGTTTAATGCTTTGTTCATGTAACTTGCTGAAGATATGTGCATGATTAATTTTAAAATATTGCAAATCTTTAATCAAAGTGTTTAAATAAAAAGAAGAAGAAATGTTTCCAAGGATGAGAAATGATTACTCTGAGCGAGTTTTCCCACATCACCTCGCCAGCCTCCAAAATATTACCAAGCCTGTTGCATACTTGCATGTAACGACTGCAAATATGGTAACTCTGCTACTTGCATTTACGTTGAATTTCGCATGGGCTGACTAAATGGATGGACATCCTTCCGCGCGTAAGATGATAACCATGACACGGAGGACAGCTCACGTGCGGTGGTAATACGCCAAACAGGTGGATGGAAAAGGACACGAGTCCATGATTGATGTTGGTGGGAAGTAGAAGGGAGAAGACGAATTATAGAATGCTCCAACGCATCGCCGCACAACGTTGACGACGCAATTAGCTGGACAGGCCAAGGAAGGAAGGAACCTACCGACGTTTCCAGCACATGCTACGTATGATATTTATCCATCCATAGTTGACTAGGACCAGTTCTGGCTTTGCCAGGTAGCTGCCCTTTTTTCTTTTTCTTGAGATGAGCTAGCCGCCTTTAAGTGCAAGAGTAAAAGCGATTCTACCACAGTCGCTACATTGGCAGCCTTTTTTTTTTTAAATAAAACGAAATTTTATTCATTAGCAATAACCAATACATCATTTGTGAGAAACGTTACAATTTCACTAATAGGCTCCTCAAACCAATCCGAAGTCGAAAAAAATCTAGCTAATCTAGCAAGTTCATGTGCTACTTTATTTGCCTCTCTATTACAATGTTCGAATTTAGTCATGATAAAATCATAAGCATAGTGATAGCAGTCATCGAAGATTGCCGCCGCCGCTCCCGCTGACTGTCCTCCGTCCTGCATGGTCTCAGTCACCTCCAGATTGTCAGAGTTGATGATTAGACGATTACATCCCGCCCTTTGCGCTAAATTTAGGCCAAATTTGGAGCTAAGGCCTCCGCCATGAGAACATCCGCGCAGTAGTTTATCTTTCCATTCCCCCTGCAATAAACCTACCTTTGTCATCTCTCAATACTGCCCTCATCGTACCCTCCAACAAGTCATGGTCAAAAGAGGCGTCAACATTGAGTTTCACAAAGCCCCTAGGAGGACATTGCCAACCCCCTTTTTTCATGGACGCCTTTGAAGATGATGCATTTACAAAATTATATGTAAGAGCTATGATCCCCATTGAGATCTGGGTCGCATTTTGAGTTAATTCCTTGTGCACTAATTTCCGTCTTTCCCACCATAGATACCAAGCCGAGATAGTATCATTTCTCGAACATTTTCGTACCCCATAATGCGCAGATCTTGATCTGGAAGGAGTAATAGGTATTCCAATGTTGCCTCTCCAGCACGATCAATCTCACAAGCTCTCTCAATAATCATATCCAACCCTTGCCTTTTCCAAACCTCCTTCGCTTTTCTACATAGGAAAAGCAAGTGCTTCGTATCCTCTACACCCTGAGAGCAGGTAGGGCAAGAGGGCGAGACCTTCATGTGTCTATTAGTGAGTGTTGCCTGACATGGGAGAGTGCCATGTAGTGTCTGCCATATTTTTTTTTTGACTTTAGCCGGACAAGATAACTTCCATATCTGACACCATATAGGGTTAGGTGTGCTCCGTCCCATCCCGTTAGAATATTTTAGTTTGCTCCCATACTGATAGTTCCACTTCACAGAGTAAGTAGACCGTACCGAAAACATACCATTTTTCGTACAACTCTAGGCAATAAAATCTGTCATATTATGTTGCGAAATTGGAATTGAAAGAATCCGTTGTGCGTCAATGGTCCACATAGTTTGTCTAATCAGGTCCTCATCCCAATTATTGGAGACCGGGTCAATCAAATCTACGACTTTTGATAACAAATGCCCCCCCCCCCCCTTAGGGGTCACAATCTTCCTAGTGACACAATTTGGGATCCAGGCATCTTCTCAAATATTGATGTTTTGTCCATCCCCCACTCGCCAAATATAACCTCGCTTGAGAGTCCTGATGCCTGCTATAATGCTTTGCCAGGTGAAGGAAGCACCATGCTTTGGCTTGAAGTTCAACAAATCACCATTAGGATAATACTTGGCCCTTAGAATAGTAGCACACAAGGAGTCAGGATTATCAAGGAGATGCCATGCCTGTTTTGCAAGCAGAGCCAGGTTGAAATAGTGGATGTCACGGAATCCCATTCCTCCTTGGTATTTTGGTACACACATTTTCCACCAGGCCATCCAATGCATCCTCTTCTGGTTCTCCTCGTCTCCCCACCAGAAATGCGCCATCGCGTCAATGATTCCTTTATAATTTTTTTAGGAATTTTAAAGACCGACAATGCATAGGTAGGTATGGCTTGGATCACCGCCTTTAATAGGATCTCCTCCCCCCCGGCAGATAGTAATTTTTCCTTCCAACCACTAATTCTCTTAACGATACGTTAAATCAGAAAACTAAAGCAGTCTGTTTTATCAACACCCACATTTGCTGGTAAGCCCAAATATTTATCAGTGAGAGCCTCCGTCATTATATTTAGCGTTGTACACAATTGTTCTTTGATCTCTACCTTTGTATTAGGGCTGAAGAAAATACTGGATTTTTCAACGCTTACCAGCTGTCCCGACGCCGCACAGTATAAATCTAGTGCTGATTTCAGGTTTTCCACATTATGTTGGTTGGCTTTCATTAAGATCAATGAGTCATCCGCAAAAGGGAAGATTTGTGACTGGCGGGGCGTCTCTACAGACTTTAACTCCTGAAATGTTTCCATTCTCCTCAGCATGCGCAAGTAAGGCATTCAATCCTTCTGTGCACAACAAAAAAAGGTAAGGTGATAGCGGGTCCCCCTGTCTCAACCCTCTCGTAGGCTTAAATCTCTCACTTTCCTCTTCATTGATCCTTACTTTGTATTCTACGGTTGAGACGCATTGCATACTCAAGTTAACCCACTCACGCCGAAAACCCAATTTCAACATAATCTCCTTCAAAAAAGTCCACTCAACTCTATCGTAGGCTTTGTGCATATCAAGTTTTATAGCACACAAGCCCTCTCTACCCTCTCTTTTATTCTTGATTGTGTGAAAACATTCGTAGGCCACTAAAATATTATCCGTTATCAATCTACCCGGTACAAATGCACTCTGTGTTGGGCTAATAATTTCTGGTAAAAAAACCTTCAATCGAGAAGCCACCATTTTTGCAATTATTTTATATAGCACATTACATAAGCTGATCGGCCTAAATTGGGTTACCTTCTCTGGTGTATTAATTTTAGGAATCATCACGATCGCCGTATCATTCCAACCCTTTGGTATAGTGCATGTGTTGATTGCTATCAGAACCTCCTCAATTAAGTCTTCCTCCAGCATGGGCCAAAACCTTTTATAGAAGATAGCATGGAGTCCATCTGGCCCTGGAGTTTTCAAGTCCCCAATATCGAATAAAGCCTTGCGAACATCTTCCGCAGTATAAGGGGCAAGTAGAGCATCATTCATTTCGTTTGACACTCTCCTTCGAACAAGTGATAAAACATCTTGATTCGGGTGTTGAACTTCCGATGTAAAAAGCTTTGTAAAATATCCAGTAATATGATTCGTCAATTCCTTATCTGTTAACCAGTTTCCAGACTCGTCTAATAGTTTCTTTATATTATTTCTTTTTTTCCTGGCTGTGGCAGCATTATGAAAGAACGACGTATTACGATCCCCGTGCATCAACCAATTTGCCCGTCCTCTCTATAACCAGAATATTTCCTCTTGCTCCAAAATATTTTCAATTAGCACAATAATTTCCTTCTGACGACATCGAGATTCTGTATTCAATGGGCCACGCCTTAGTCTCTCCAACTCTTTTTTTAATTTTCTAATTCTCACCTTTGGTCCCTTTAGCGTTTCCTGGTCCCAAGTATGTAGATCGGCATGCACTGCTCTCGTTCTGTCAGCAAGTGAGGGTCCAATACCTGCTAGCTTTGCTTTCTCCCAAGATGCCTTAACGATTTCAGTGACCGTCTCTTCCTTCAACCATCTCGCCTCAAATTGTTTAACACGCCCCTCTGGGCTTTTAAATATTTTTTCATCCCAATACTCCATATCCAGTACGATTGGGCGATGGTCAGAATGAACATGTTCTTCATTGATAATTGCCGCTCGTGGAAATTTGTTTGCCCATGCTAAGTTACAGACTGCCCGATCAAGGCGCTCACGTATTTCGCCTCTCCTCCAAGTGATTATGTCCCCCTTATAGCCTAGATCTTCCAGCCTACAATCCATTAGGCATTCACGTAACTCTCTCATCATACCAAGTGGTCTAGCTACACCACCCTCTTTTTCCGAGGGATATAAAATTTCATTAAAATCCGCCAAAACCACCCAAGGATGGTTGCTCTTATTATGTAAATTGCGAATGTCATCCCAAGATAGATGTTGTTCATTTCATTTCGGGTGACCATAGAAGCCCGTGAACCACCACTGAACCACATTCTCATACATAAAAACAATATCAATAAAATGGGGCGAGACATAGTTCAACTCAATTTTATTGGACTCATGATAAAACAAAGCGAGGCCACCGGCCTTACCATCACTTTCCACTACAAACATAGAATCAAAACCTAATACGCGACGAAGCTCATCGGCTTTACAATTATTCAAATGGGATTCAGAAAGGAAAATTAAATCTGCCCTTGTACGCTTCTGTAGATCCAGAAGCTCACGAACTGCCGTGTTGGAGAGCATACCACGGCAGTTCCAGCCTAGTATTTTCATTTGGCCCGGCGGTCCTCCTCCTCGGGGCCGCCGATGTGCCAATCTCATCTTTGTCTTCGCCAACTGATTCCCCACCCCGCGGTGCGTACTCTTCCTCCTTCTCATCAGTCTCCTTTGCAACATGTGTAACCCCACCCTCCTCATCCTGAACTGCTACAACTCTACCCGTGCACACCCGTTTGGATGAGACGTTTACATCACCATATAAGATGCGCTCATAACTATCCATCTCTTTCTCAAAAGAAAACTCTAAGTCACTGCCCGTTGGACGAGCCCCAAAAGAATGCCCCCTTTTTTCCCTATCACTTGCTTGCGAGCATCTTCAGCTCTGTTTGGCCCCCCTTTCTTTTTATCTTTCTTTTTTGAATTGCCCCGCATAGGATTTTTTGCTGCACTGAATTTAAAGGGTAGAGCATTATTCTCTGTATCACCACCGGCCGTAGCGATTCTCGCTGCAACAGCGCTAGACAGCGCCTCCAACACTCCCGGCTGAAAAAGAAGCTCGCCAGCATCATCTCCATGCGCTGGAGTTTTCCTGGCCATCACTTGAGCGTGAGAAATCATGGCCACGTGACCTGCATGTGTACTTTGGGCATGTACAACATCATAACAAAGCTGACTTTGGTTAACCTCCGCATTCTGGCGCGACTCCAGCCTGGTCACGCGCCCCTGGACCTCCTGGCCTCCCCCGGCAGGACCAGCTAGCGTGCCCGCCTGGTCCTCCTGACCAAGTGGCGCACCCGCCGGGGTAGGTGCCATGATCCCCTGAGTCCGGCCCTCCTGGCCGGTGTTCGTCTTGACGGAAGTAGCGGCCCCCTTATCGGAGACCGTGAGCCCGCTCACGGCAGTGGCCACCTTGACGACGTCTGTGGCCTTGGGCATGTTGTTGTTGACGATGCCTGTAGTCGAGTTGTTGTTGCCGCGAACGTAGTTCCCGAAGAGGAGACCCCTCCTGCTAGCACCTTGGCTCTTCCAGTAGGGCTCAACACTAAGGTTTCTTGGAAAACAAACTACTCTCTCCTCTCTTGGAATTTTACAAAACCTCTGATGTATGACCCACTATCCCACAACACTCACAGTACAAAGGTAGTTTCTCATACTTTACATCATATTTAAAGATCTTTGAACTACCTAAAGGGGTAATCTCTACAGAGCATTTCAGAGGCTCATGCAATAATATCTTCACACGCACACGCAGGTATTTCTCAACAATTACATGGTTACGGTGCAAAACCTCCAGCACCTCTCCCAGTTGATCCTCGAGAGACCACCCTGCACTCTCCGTCTTAAACTCAAACGGGAGATCGCGTACCTGGACCCATATGGTCATGACGCCAAGGTCGACCTTCGCCGGGTCGCCCTTGCCGTCGAACTCGGCGAAGATGAGGCCGTCCCGCTTGAAGTGCCATGGCTGCTCCTTAAGCACAAACCGATGGTCACTCTCAGCGGCAAAATTGAGGATGAACCTCCCGTCTTCGCTGGCCACCTATGGTGACCACACCCTGGTTCTTCCAAGCTGTGCTCCGGAGGTCGTCGACTATGACCCTCGGGTTGACCTGGAAAGGGGACAGGAGGCGCCCCACCACCAGGAGCCCGCTGACAGCCTTGCGGGCAGCCTCCATGTCAATGACAAGAGGCCGGCGAAGAGATGAACCAGCTTGGTCGATGGCCGATGAAGAGCGCATTCCCGTCGCTGCATCCGTCACCCCCTGGAACTCACACCACTCACAACTTTCTTCCCCAAAGCACTACTCACAAACCCTCCCTGACCCGCCATGGACCACCTCTCTAAGCCGCCGCAAGGGATGGAGGGATCAAAGAACAGATGAGTGTGCAGTGGTAGGGTAGGTGAAAAGGCCCGACCTGTCCCGTGCCCATAGATATAGCAGGCCAAGGTTCCCTTCCAAACAATCTCATAAAGGAATTTGATGCTATTAATCAAGAATAAAATGCCATGAATGAGCAATTTCCTAATAACTACAGTAAAACAGCTCCCTCTCCCCTGATTGATCCACAAAAGGTAATATCTGGGCCTAAAATCAACTCCTCCTTCAAATCCCGTTGATCTCTCATGCTAAAATCCGGAAGGAATAAGCATATTGGTGAATCAACCGAAGCTGCCTGTATAACCCGAACGCACACCACGCCCTTTCCCTTCGATCCATACCCCTCTGATGCATCGGGATGCATGGCCCTCCCCAATCCTATCCCACTTTCCCTCCCAGGAGACAACGGGATCTCACCTGCCAAAACAGCTTCGATTTCCTTCGCTCTCCTCTGCGCCCGAATTAAGTATCAGGCCCGGTCCTTCGATCCCCGAAGGATCTGCCTCGATCTCTTCCTGATCTCCTCCCACTCCCTCACGCTGGAGAGGCCCACCTCCTGGCTCCCTACAGTAGTCGATCGCCTCCCCTCTGGCGGGACCCCCACCACCGAGTCCGCCATCTCACGAGCGCTCGTCCGCCGTCGCCGCCAGATCGCCTAGCGATCGTGGGAGCCCCCGAGGGGGTGTTTTTTTTCGTGCTACATTGGCAGGGCAGCCTTTACATCACATACAAAGGATAACACATGTTTCATATAGAGCATGGTTAATAATATAGCCAGCTGCTGGCTATTGGACTTGCCATGTCATCAAGTATTAACAATATTAATTACTCATACAGTAGTTTTAGCTATAAGTCCACAACTTTTTTCACTTTCTCTCTATCTCTTTCTTCTCATTAAATGCGTTCATCTAGGAGCACGTGTAGAGGCCGGCTCTTGCATGAGACTAGCCACAGTGGGAAATAACTTAGACTAGTAACATGCATATGTTACTACTCCCTCCGTCTCGATTTAGAAGGCGTGTGCGTTGTTCTAGGTCATCCATTTGACTAACTAAATATGAGTTATATGTCACCAAAAGTATCATTGGATTCTTAATAGGATGTAGTTTCTAAACATATATTTTTCATCACATATAATACATATATTGCTAGTTAAATTCTCAACCTAGAACGACGTGCATGCCCTGTAAACCGAGACGGAGGAAGTAGTCTATGTTACTACCTTTATAGTGGGAAGTAACATGTGTGTGGTGTCATGCAACATATCATTTATTAGGTTATAGACTCATCTTGACTTGGTATATGTGATGTTACTCATATTACTAGTAACTAGCTATGTTATCACATGTCTCTCTTTTTTCATTAATTGCTTGCCACATCATCTATTTTATCTAGATATGTGCGATGTGACCACCTATGTTACTCCCACTGTGGGTAGTCTGAGAGCTCACTCCTTCATTTTTTTCTTGTCTCTCTCTCCACATAGGAACAAGTGTCATGTAAACGTTTCTAGAAAATAGTGTCATGTAAACGGACTTATAACCCAATATTGTACTTGCTCATAGATATATGGAGACTGTCGAGCGAAAACGGAAATACAAAATTATCTTAATGTGAGTTTTATATTTGTCCCATAAGTAGGCCCATATGATATTGGAGCACATATTCTTCTCTAAAATATTCAGACAAACTCATTGAACTCATAAAAGAAGTTCGGAAGCATCGATTTTATTCATAGGCATGGAGAGAAAAATTAGTCGCCTTGCGACTTAGATTCATACAACACTTGATAATTAGTTAAATTACACACTAATTAGTTAAACTTGTCGGGGCCACGACCACCTCCACCTCAATTCACCACCATGGCCATGACCACAACCACCCCCATAGCCACGGCCATGGCCGCCCCCACAGTCACCGCCACGACCGGCGTAGAATGTGCCAATGTTGGCCTGCTTGGCTTGGAAATGCGCCTTAGCGGCGTTGTCATAGGCCGGCTATTCATCTACGGCAGCCGGAGCTGGGGGCCAAATCTATTGCTCCATACTGGACCTCCCTAGCCTCAAAATATGGAGGCTGCGAGGTCGTTTATGGAGCGAACTCCATAAAATATGGCGACCGAGAGCTATATGACGACTCTGCTAAAGTGCAATTTTTGACCAAAATCACTATATTGATGGCTATTATAGCGATAGAGACTATATAGACACTGCTAGAGCTTCTCTAAGTATCCTCGCACTGGATCACAAAACGAAACATTAGATATTTTTGACTAACTGCATGCCTAATTCATACAAGTACTAGTCTCCTTGTCATAGTTGGCACAAGGATTTGAGAAACAACCACTTTCTTAATATATACTTTCTATGATATAGAATTTATATAATATTTTTAAAGTTGAAAGTGTTGCTTTTTTTCTGACAACCAAAAGTGTTGCTTCTTTATTCAAAATTATCGGCTAAATACAAGTTTAAATTTCGAAAATACAAACAGGAGGGATATGAAGCCAGTTTGCATAATTTATTCCTGCAACCTTTCTTAGCTAACAAATGGGCCACGGAGTTGGCAGAACGCGGAACCAACTTAACCCTAAAATCATCACGCGATAATAGTAACCCCTTGACTTCCTCAATCAACAACCCATAGACGGATGCATCCCTTCGTGTGATAGTGAGCTTGGCGGCCACCACCCGACAATCAGTTTCCAAGACCAGCTTCCGGACATCGAGCTCCATCGCCAATTGGACAGCGCGCTTGCAGGCCTTCAGTTTAGCTAGTTCGGGTCTATGGTGGAGGATAATTTATATAATTTGATTTATATTCAAAAGCATATGGCTAACTATGATTATAGTTTTGTATTACATATTTACATAAGCTACATATTATATATGGTAGATCTTTATCAGATCTTTGTCTTGACAAATTATAAAACACCTTATATGTTTGTTTTAATGATGAAATGGAGAAGGCATTAGATAGGTCCATTTGGCATGCCAAATTGAATTGATTCACACCGTATTCTAGTGTTCCTAATGAGGACCAAAGTGGATGTTTCAATCTTCAAACCTAACGTGCAACCACGAATATGTTTAGCCATCCATTTGTTTGATACTCAGATATCATATCTTTGACCATATCATTTTTTTGGTTAATTTAATTGGAAGTCAAACCTCAGGCCCAACTTTATAAATAACTCTAATGTGATCATAGAGTTAAATTAACAAACCCTCACCTTCTTTTTCAAGAGCATGCAAGAGCTTTGCATTCCTTTTTCATTATTATTTTTGAACAATCACCGAGAGGGAGAGGATCCCCACCTGAATATATTACTCAAAAGCCCGAAGGCAAGTTACATTAAGGATTACAACGAGAGAAGAGGTACATGCGCCAAGACAGGGCAGCCTCCCTGCTTACGGGGTCCTTAAATCTAAAGGCCCAAAGCGTAAAGTCTATAACGATGTTTCAAATAGTATGAAGGGGGGAGTTCATGTCGTTGCGGAGAACACGGGTGTTCCTGGAGTCCCACAGCTTCCAGATGATGGCGAGAGTGACGGTAGGCTAGATGCTGATGTCGAGGCCAACCGGCGTTGGAGTATCCCAGACGAGGTCGATGGAGTGAGGTGTCTGAAGGCCCAGGAGGGCCCAGACCAGAGCCGCGCATGGGCAGAGTATGGCGAGGTGTGTCGCGTCCTCAAAAGAGTTGTCGCACCGAGGACAAGTCGAAGTAGTGGTAATGGTCTTGCGATGTAGGTTCGCCATCGTGCTCAGCCTGTCACGGCAGAGAAGCCATCCGAAGATCTTAACCTTGATAGGTGCCTTGGAGCCCCAGATGTACCCTGCGTTGAGATCAAACCGGTGGTTGGAGGAGACCAGCGAGTAGGCGCACCTCAAGGTGAATGAGGAGCCGTGGGTGAGGAACCTGTCGTCGGGCGTGTCACTAGTGGTGACATCCTGCAACAAGGATAGAACAGACATAAGCTCGGCAGAGGCTACAAGGGTTAGGCGGTTCCGAAGATTAGTGATTAAACCATCATGCATAACATGAGATACCAGGACCGAGGGTGAGGTGGAGTGTGTGAAAATATGGGGATAGGTTTCTGCGAGAGGAGTGGACAGAAGCCAAGTGTCGAGCCAAAAGAAGGTGGAGGTGCCATTGTTGGTAAGGACGAATGGGATTTTTTGAAGGGGGGGGGGATTTGGTGGTTAACGATTTTCCAAACGTAGGAGGGGTTGTGAGGTTTAAACGTGAAGTCAAGAGAGTGGTGTTGGAAGAGCCAGTTAACCCAAGGGAGGTCTGGTTTTTGGAGAAGTTTGAAAGCAATCTTCATGAGGAGGCGGTCGTTTTGGAGAAGCAGGTTTTTGAGCTCAAGACCACCAGCCAGTTTTGGTTTGCAAACGTTTTTCCACGCGATAAGGCATTTAGCCCCGGAGCAATTTTCCTCCGCAGACCAGAAGAAAGATCTACAGATAGCGTCTAACCTTTTGATAATCTTCTTGGGGAGTCTAAAGACAGACATGAAGTGAGTGGCGAGGTCGTCGAGAGTGGATGAGAGAAGGGTGAGTCAAGTTCCGTGAGAGAGAAGCTTGGACGCCCAACCAGAGAGTGTTTTAGGAAGCGCTGAATGATGGGTTCAAAGGCGGAGGACGGGAAGCATATGTGAGAAAGAGGGAGACCTAGATAAATTTGTGGGAAGGAGGAGAGCTCGCAGCGAAAAGTTAGGGCGATGTTATGGTTAGTACTGGGGTCCGTGTTGATGGGCACGGAGGTGGTTTTCTGGAAGTTTATGGTCAAGCCGGTAGCAAGGGCGAACTTGTCAAGGATATCTTTGAGAGTGGCCGCGCTTTGGTAGAAGCATGGGCAATGATTAGAGTGTCATCAGCGTATTGGAGCACAGTCGGAGGACGATCTGTGTAGATTGGGTGGCATAGCTGGTTGGAAGAGAAAGCCTGAATGATTAAACATTGAAGAAGGTCTGCGATAATTATAAAGAGGTAAGGGAAAGGAGGGTCACCCTGCCGGAGACCATTCTTGCAGTTGATCCAGTGTCCCTGGGTGCCATTTAGCAGGACCGTTGTGAAAGCACAAGTGCTCCCTGGGTGATTTTGGTAATTAATGTCAACATATCTCTTGTTGGACTAATACTTTCATTTAGTATATTTCAGATAAGTCCAACAGTGGAG
Source organism: Thinopyrum obtusiflorum (assembly GCA_036873465.1). Taxonomy (NCBI): domain Eukaryota; kingdom Viridiplantae; phylum Streptophyta; class Magnoliopsida; order Poales; family Poaceae; genus Thinopyrum; species Thinopyrum obtusiflorum. The sequence continues at coordinate 22,713 of JAAAWM010011241.1, read as the reverse complement.
TGGCATGGACAAGAGGATGTGGAACCCCTTCAAGATGATAAGGACAAAGGATTGGCTCAAGCTCAAAGCTCAGGACTCTATATTTTCAATTTTAGTGATCCAAGATCACATTGAGTCCATAGGAAAAGCCAATACTATTAAGAGGGGATGAGGCGTTGCTTAATGGCTTGCTTGCTCAAAGTGCTTAGTGATATGCTCCAAAGCCCTCAACCACTTTCTCACATCCACATATGTCCAAAACCAAAAGTCAAACTCGGCCCCACCGAAACTTTTCATCCGGCGCCACCGAGTTCTCTTGACATAGCCACTGCCAGAAACCCTAATCAATTCGGTCTCACCGATGGGATCTCGGTCTCACCGAGATGGGCTTGCAAACTCTCTGTTGCCTATTGCATTAATTTCGGTCTCACCGAAATATGAAATCGGTACCACCGAGTTTGCTTGGCCAACTCTCTGTTGTGCTTATTACCCAAATCGGTCCCACCGAGTTTGTGCAATCGGTCCAACCGAGATAAGGCTTTACCCTAACCCTAGCACATCGGTCCCACCGAGTTGATCATGTCGGTCCCACCGAAAATCCTAACGTTCACATTTTGAACTAAATCGGTCTGACCGAGTTTTCTGATTCGGTCACACCGAGTTTGGTGATTTGTGTGTAACGGTTAGATTTTGTGTGGAGGCTATATATACCCCTCCACCCACTCTTCATTTGTGGAGAGAGCCATGCCTACATTTCCATTACCCATTTTCTGAGAGAGAGCCACCTACTCATGTGTTGAGACCAAGATATTCCAATCCAACCATATGAATCTTCCCCCCCCCCCCCCCCCCCCCCCCCCCCCCCCCCCCCCCCCCCCCCCCCCCCCCCCCCCCCCCCCCCCCCCCCCCCCCCCCCCCCCCCCCCCCCCCCCCCCCCCCCCCCCCCCCCCCCCCCCCCCCCCCCCCCCCCCCCCCCCCCCCCCCCCCCCCCCCCCCCCCCCCCCCCCCCCCCCCCCCCCCCCCCCCCCCCCCCCCCCCCCCCCCCCCCCCCCCCCCCCCCCCCCCCCCCCCCCCCCCCCCCCCCCCCCCCCCCCCCCCCCCCCCCCCCCCCCCCCCCCCCCCCCCCCCCCCCCCCCCCCCCCCCCCCCCCCCCCCCCCCCCCCCCCCCCCCCCCCCCCCCCCCCCCCCCCCCCCCCCCCCCCCTTCGTGGGTGGAGCCCTCCGTGGACTCGCTCAACCGTTACCCTTCGTGGGTTGAAGTCTCCATCAACGTGGATGTACGATAGCACCACCTATCGGAACCACGACAAAAACATCCGTGTCTCAAATTGCGTTTGCACACTTCAATCCCATCCCTTTATATTCTTGCAACTTGCATGATTTACTTTCCGCTGCTCATATACTCTTGTCATGCTTGCTTGATATGTATTGTGAATGTTTGAACTTGTACTAAAACTCCACTTCAACTTAAAGAATTTAAAAACTGCAACTTTTCCTGCTAAGAGTCTATTCACCCCCCTCTAGACACCTCTTCTCGATCCTTTCAATTGGTATCAGAGCATTGGTCTCCATTGCTTTGGTTTAATCACCTTTGGAGGAAGATGGATGTGTCTACATTGGGGAGTCTTAGACATAGAGTGCCTATACTTGATGGAGAGTTCTTTCATGAGTGGAAAAATGAGATGCTTGAGATTTTCAATGAATATCATTTGAACAAGTACATTACTAGCCCTTGTGCACCTCATGTTGATCCTTTGCATCCTACCCTTGATGAGTCTATTGACATGATCCGCAACCTTAGAACTGTTAATCTTATCACTAGAGGCTTGCCTAGAAACTTGATTGGATGTTTACCTACTCTTAATTGTGCCTACACTATATGGAGATTTCTTGAGGAAAGATTTCCAAACTATTCCTTGCAAAACTTAGATGAAATTCTCCATAAGTCTATTGCCTTGAGTAAGATGAGTACTAGTGATCCTAAGTTTGATGATTGTCTATTTGAGCTTCGTGATCTCATGCGTGCCAAAGGAGATGTTGGAATTATTAGCAATATCATTTCTGAAGCTATTAGAATTCATAAAGATGACCACTGTGATGATCATTTATCTAATGAATTACCCTCTCAAGGAATTGATCAATCACAAGATGATGTTGAACATGGATACTATGATGAGGATAATGATAGTGACTATGATCTTGATGATGCGATGAGACACTTTGGTCTTATGGCCAATCTTCGCGGCTACATGGCTGGAGGAAAGGAATGGGTCCTTGATAGTGGATGTACTGATCATATGACCGGAGACAAGGATATGTTTCGTGAGCTTGCTGAAAACGACGGCCCTTGAAAGTATGCCACTTTTGGTGATAACTCAAAGGGTAAGGTGGTTGGCCTCGGTAAGGTGGCCATCTCACATGATAGCTCCATACAAAATGTCATGCTCGTTGAATCTCTTGGGTATAATTTACTTTCAGTATCTAGACTTGCTGATTTCGGTTTCAACGTTCTTTTTACTGAAGTAGATTGCCAAGTGTTTCGTAGAGATAATCATAAAATGGTCTTTACCGGTATACGTAGAGGTGATCTTTACATTGTCGATTTCACTAAAAAGGCTCAACCTAGAACTTGCTTAATTGCTAAATCCTCAAAAGGCTGGTTGTGGCATAGAAGGTTAGGTCATGTGGGCATGCGAAATCTTGATAAGCTTATTAAAGGTGATCATATCCTTGGAGTGAAAGATGTTATATTTGACAAGGATAGACTTTGTAGTGCTTGTCAAGCAGGAAAACAGGTTGGAGGAAGTCACCCCGTGAAGAACATTATGACCACGAGAAGACCGCTCGAGCTACTTCATATGGATGTCTTTGGTCCCAATGCCTACAAGAGTCTCGGTGGTAACTCATTTGGTCTAGTCATAGTCGATGATTTTTCAAGATTTATGTGGGTGTTCTTTCTTGATGATAAATCGCAGGTCCAAAAGATCTTCAAAAATTTCGCTAGGAAGGCCCAAAACCAATTTGAAGTGAAGATCAAAAAGGTTTGGAGCAACAATAGAACGGAGTTCAAGAACGCAAATGTGGATACCTTTCTTGACGAAGAAGGGATTTCACACGAGTTCTCGGCTACGTACACGCCTCAACAAAATGGAGTTGTTGAGAGGAAGAACCGGACTCTTATTGAGATGGCAAGAACGATGCTTGATGAGTACAAGACTCCAAAACACTTTTGGGCGGAAGCGGTTGAGACAGCTTGTCATGCAACAAATCGCTTATATCTTCACAAGCTACTCGGTAAGACGGCATACGAGCTTCTCACCGGTAACAAACCCCAAGTTGGATATTTTCAAGTATTTGGCTCAAAGTGTTATATTCTTGATAAGCATCGTCGTTCTAAATTTGCTCCTAAATATCATGAGGGTTTCCTACTTGGTTATGGCTCAAACTCTCACACTTACCGTGTCTACAATAGTTTCACCCGAAAGGTTGAAGAGACGGTAGATGTGAAGTTTGATGAATCTAACGGCTCGCAAGTAGAGCAATTGCCGATTGATGTAGGAGACAAAGACCCTTCGGAAGCAATCCAAGACTTGTCTATTGGCAAGATTCGTCCAACGGAGGTGAAGGAGAGTACCTCGTCCATCCAAGTGGAAGCTTCTACCTCACGACAAGGTGAACCAAGAATTGATACGGAAGCATCCACAAGTGGGACACACCAAGACGAAGAAAACGAGGAAGTACACCAAGATGAACATCAACAACCTCCTTCTCCACCGCGACAAGAGAACGACAATGCCAACAATGAAGAAGGCCAAGAAAAAGAAGGAGATGATGAAGAAGATGTTCCACCCCGACCCAAGCAAAAGCTCCCACGAGTTCGAGCAAGAGTCGCCAAAGACCATCCCGTCGAGCAAATCTACAACGATATCCAAACCGGGAGAATCACTCGCTCTAAAACTCGTTTGGCCAACTTTTGTGAACATTACTCATTCATCTCTAGTATTGAACCTATGAAGGTTGAAGAAGCATTGGAAGATCCGGATTGGATAAATGCTATGCATGAAGAGCTACACAACTTTGAGAGAACCAAGTGTGGACATTGGTCGAGAAGCCCGACAACAACCACAACATCATCGGTACCAAATGGGTGTTTCGCAACAAGCAAGATGAAGATGGTCAAGTCGTCCGCAACAAAGCTCGTCTAGTCGCCCAAGGCTACACTCAAGTAGAAGGTATGGACTACGGTGAGACATATGCCCCCATTGCTAGACTTGAGTCCATCCGCATCTTACTTGCCTATGCTAATCACCATGATATCACTTTATACCAAATGGACATTAAAAGTGCTTTTCTAAATGGTGAAATTGAGGAGGAAGTTTATGTTAAACAACCTCCCGGCTTTGTCAATCCTAAGAAACCCGATCATGTTTACAAACTTCACAAAGCTCTTTATGGTCTTAAACAAGCTCCTAGAGCATGGTATAAATGCTTGACCAAGTTCCTTATTGAAAAAGGCTTTGAAATTGGTAAAATAGATTCTACTCTTTTTACTAAAAGGGTTAATGGAGAATTATTTGTGTGCCAAATTTATGTTGATGATATTATATTTGGATCTACTAACCCTCATTTTAGTGAAAAGTTTGGAAAGCTAATGTCGGAGAAGTTTGAGATGTCTATGATGAGTGAACTCAAATTCTTTCTTTGTTTGCAAATCAAGCAAACAAAGGAGGGTACCTTTGTCTCTCAAACAAAGTACACCAAGGACTTATTCAAGAAGTTCAATATGCAAGAATGCAAAGGTATGAGTACACCCATGCCTACTAGTGGACATCTTGATTTGACTAAAGATGGTGAACCGGTTGATCAAAAAGTTTACCGCTCTATGATTGGTTCATTGTTATATCTATGTGCCTCTTGTCCCGATATTATGCTAAGTGTGGGCATGTGTGCACGATATCAAGCGGCCCCTAAAGAATGTCATCTTAAGGCTGTGAAAAGGATAGTGAGATACTTAATCCATACACCAAATTTTGGCATTTGGTATCCTAAGAGGTCCTCTTTTGATCTTGTTGGCTATTCCGACTCGGACTATGCCGGAGACAAGGTTGATAGAAAGTCCACTTCGGGTACTTGTCAATCTCTTGGTAGATCTCTTGTGTCTTGGTCCTCCAAGAAACAAAACTCGGTATCCTTATGCACCGCCGAAGCGGAATACATTGCCGCTGGTTCATGTTGTGCTCAATTACTTTGGATGACCCAAACTCTTAAAGATTATGGGATATATGTGAAACATGTTCCTTTGCTTTGTGACAATGAAAGTGCCATTAAAATTGCTCATAATCCCGTGCAACATTCTCGAACTAAGCATATTGAAGTTCGTCATCATTTCATTCGAGATCATGTTGCTAAAGGGGACATTGATCTTAAGCATGTTCGTACCGATAAGAAATTGGCGGATATATTCACCAAGCCACTTGATGAGAAAGTATTTTGCCGGTTGAGAGGTGAATTGAACATCATTGATGCTTCAAACTTGGAGTAGGAACTCCATTTGGATACATGCAAGGCATGAATCTATGACTAATCCTTGATATTTCTCTTATGATGATATTCATATGTCTTGGATATACTTGCACCCTTGCATGCTATCTAACCCTTGTAGGTACTTGGATGAATCTAAATCTATGAGATTGCAACTCACTCACCTCTTGAGCAATCTCTACATCACCAAGTTGCTACAATACGGTGGTTGATGACAAGGAAGCACGAAACCCTTCAACATATCCTTTGACATATTCTATATATCAAACTTCGTTTGGTATCAAGTTTCATGATTGTCATTTTGGATACACAAGTGCTATTCCTTGCAAGACTAACCCATGTAGGTAGATGAACTCAAATTACAAGTGGTGCTCCCAACTCTTGATGAGCTACATCAACCTTGAGCATCCCACACAAGTTCAACTACATGTTCAAGATCAACACCACCACCCAAGGTATGTTATTCCATCTTAGAGAAGCTTTACTCCAAGTCATGGGCCAAAGCAACTCAACAAGATGTGAATACATCAAAATGCTTAAACGAAAAATGGTAACCCCATTTTGAGCTTAAACGATGAGTATGACCCATGATCAAGTGCCCACACTTGACTCCTAAGTCAATATACTCTAACATAGGTGACTTTGTCACCACCCATTTCTAGATGAAGCTCTCTTGTGTTTCTCCGTGTTCTTGCATCTGTCTCATGCATGTTTGTTTTCCTCTTTAAAAAAAAACTTCATCTAGATTTTCTTTTCTCTGTTCTACATTCCCTGCATCCAATTCCTTGCAAATTCTTCAGTTAATTCATTGCAAATCTTTGTGAGATCTTATTTGCCTAGTGAGCTGAGGTGACAAGTGCTTTCTCTGTGATGAACTCGGTCACACCGATCTGTTGCTTTTGGTCCAACCGAATCCTTTCGGTGCAACCGAAGCACACAACTCGGTGCCACCGATTTCACTGCAGGCAAAACAACTTGCCACTTGATCCTGCATTCCTTTTTGCTCCAGCTCCACTCAATGATTCTTGTCCTCTACCAGCATCACATTTTATACGCTGCTTTGCTCTGTGACTCAAGGACCAAACCTATTTTGACTCACACTCCAGAGGATCCCTTCTTGGAAATTGATGCCCCCCCCCCCCCCCCCCCCCCCCCCCCCCCCCCCCCCCCCCCCCCCCCCCCCCCCCCCCCCCCCCCCCCCCCCCCCCCCCCCCCCCCCCCCCCCCCCCCCCCCCCCCCCCCCCCCCCCCCCCCCCCCCCCCCCCCCCCCCCCCCCCCCCCCCCCCCCCCCCCCCCCCCCCCCCCCCCCCCCCCCCCCCCCCCCCCCCCCCCCCCCCCCCCCCCCCCCCCCCCCCCCCCCCCCCCCCCCCCCCCCCCCCCCCCCCCCCCCCCCCCCCCCCCCCCCCCCCCCCCCCCCCCCCCCCCCCCCCCCCCCCCCCCCCCCCCCCCCCCCCCCCCCCCCCCCCCCCCCCCCCCCCCCCCCCCCCCCCCCCCCCCCCCCCCCCCCCCCCTTCAAACAGGGGGAGAGAAGAATTACATACCCCAGATGCTTGGTGTTCAAGAGGAGAGAAGTCACATGTCTTTAGAGGGGAAAGACATGTTCATGTTGTTTGTGTATTTTCTTTGCTCTGATTTTCTGTTCCCTATCTTCTCCAAGTATCCCATATAAGATTCAGGGGGAGCAAGACATCTAAGGGAAGAAAATCTTCGAATTCATTGCATATCTTTACCTTTGGGGACATGTCTATATCTAATAGAGTATCTAGTGCTCACACTCTACATGTCATCCCAATCTTGGTACTCTTGTGGTTCCTTTTGTTTGCTCTGGCTAGTAGATGTATCTGTGTTATCTAACCTTGTTTACTCAGGTTCATCCCTTTCTAAGCCAACTCAAGACCACAAGGTAAGTATATGCATCACACTCATGTGCATGAGGATATCTTGCTGATGTACATACTGTTTGCAAGAAGGACTCATGAGCATGAAGGTACATTTCCTATATTCACACCATTTGCTCTGATGCATATAGCCAAGATACATGTAACTCATTGCTTGCTCTGTCATGATTATGCACTCATATGCTCTTATGTTCCATATTCACCCCCCCCCCCCCCCCCCCCCCCCCCCCCCCCCCCCCCCCCCCCCCCCCCCCCCCCCCCCCCCCCCCCCCCCCCCCCCCCCCCCCCCCCCCCCCCCCCCCCCCCCCCCCCCCCCCCCCCCCCCCCCCCCCCCCCCCCCCCCCCCCCCCCCCCCCCCCCCCCCCCCCCCCCCCCCCCCCCCCCCCCCCCCCCCCCCCCCCCCCCCCCCCCCCCCCCCCCCCCCCCCCCCCCCCCCCCCCCCCCCCCCCCCCCCCCCCCCCCCCCCCCCCCCCCCCCCCCCCCCCCCCCCCCCCCCCCCCCCCCCCCCCCCCCCCCCCCCCCCCCCCCCCCCCCCCCCCCCCCCCCCCCCCCCCCCCCCCCCCCCCCCCCCCCCCCCCCCCCCCCCCCCCCCCCCCCCCCCCCCCCCCCCCCCCCCCCCCCCCCCCCCCCCCCCCCCCCCCCCCCCCCCCCCCCCCCCCCCCCCCCCCCCCCCCCCCCCCCCCCCCCCCCCCCCCCCCCCCCCCCCCCCCCCCCCCCCCCCCCCCCCCCCCCCCCCCCCCCCCCCCCCCCCCCCCCCCCCCCCCCCCCCCCCCCCCCCCCCCCCCCCCCCCCCCCCCCCCCCCCCCCCCCCCCCCCCCCCCCCCCCCCCCCCCCCCCCCCCCCCCCCCCCCCCCCCCCCCCCCCCCCCCCCCCCCCCCCCCCCCCCCCCCCCCCCCCCCCCCCCCCCCCCCCCCCCCCCCCCCCCCCCCCCCCCCCCCCCCCCCCCCCCCCCCCCCCCCCCCCCCCCCCCCCCCCCCCCCCCCCCCCCCCCCCCCCCCCCCCCCCCCCCCCCCCCCCCCCCCCCCCCCCCCCCCCCCCCCCCCCCCCCCCCCCCCCCCCCCCCCCCCCCCCCCCCCCCCCCCCCCCCCCCCCCCCCCCCCCCCCCCCCCCCCCCCCCCCCCCCCCCCCCCCCCCCCCCCCCCCCCCCCCCCCCCCCCCCCCCCCCCCCCCCCCCCCCCCCCCCCCCCCCCCCCCCCCCCCCCCCCCCCCCCCCCCCCCCCCCCCCCCCCCCCCCCCCCCCCCCCCCCCCCCCCCCCCCCCCCCCCCCCCCCCCCCCCCCCCCCCCCCCCCCCCCCCCCCCCCCCCCCCCCCCCCCCCCCCCCCCCCCCCCCCCCCCCCCCCCCCCCCCCCCCCCCCCCCCCCCCCCCCCCCCCCCCCCCCCCCCCCCCCCCCCCCCCCCCCCCCCCCCCCCCCCCCCCCCCCCCCCCCCCCCCCCCCCCCCCCCCCCCCCCCCCCCCCCCCCCCCCCCCCCCCCCCCCCCCCCCCCCCCCCCCCCCCCCCCCCCCCCCCCCCCCCCCCCCCCCCCCCCCCCCCCCCCCCCCCCCCCCCCCCCCCCCCCCCCCCCCCCCCCCCCCCCCCCCCCCCCCCCCCCCCCCCCCCCCCCCCCCCCCCCCCCCCCCCCCCCCCCCCCCCCCCCCCCCCCCCCCCCCCCCCCCCCCCCCCCCCCCGGGCGTCACAGGTTGGTATCAGAGCCGACTGCCTGTAGGAATCCCCCTTTCCAACTCCTTGGCCGAAGTTGAGTCTAGAGGTCCAAAACTGTTTTACTAACTTGGCCGTGTGGCTTACGGGCCCACGTCGCCAACTGGGTGGTACTAACATCTTTTACTCCTCGTCTTTACTCTGGGAACTCTGATCTCCCTTCTATTTCGGGTTTTAAAAATTACTAACACCGACACTTAGGATCTCGCAATCGTATCCACCCGGAGAGCTGGAATATCTGCAACTAAACCTTTCCCTGAAATGATTAGTCTGATAATCATTTTTCCTTGCCATTGTTTTGCTTAACCTTTCCTTTCCAAGTTATCATATACTTCCCTCACCGTCATTCGACACATTTGGAATCACTCGGCAAAACGTGTCATGTTCAATGTCAACATTTCGACTTCTTTCGAGATGTTAATTGAATTCATGATGAGCTATGCCATCCCTGCTTCTCGCTGATTTGTGTTGTCACCGTCATAACTGACAGCCTGTCTTCTGACATACCTTGATGTCGTGACCGGCAAGGTGTCAACGATCTCCCTACTTTTGATCGACACCCCTACCCCCACAGTTCCACAGGATCGGAACCTGACTCTCCTGAATATCCCCGACTCCGAAATATCCTCTGCGCTTGGCTTTGTGTTTTGTCACGAGCCACCCCTTCAGAGATGATCTACTCTCGATACCCTGAACCCCCGATCACACTTCGATCAGGTATCGATCGAATGTTCATTCGCTTGATACTTCCTACTGAACCTTTATACTTTGCTCTCGATGTTTTCTTAAGTTTCAACTCGAGAGATTCCGTCCGACACCTTCTCTGGGTTATCTGCCAGATAACCGACCCCGCAAAGGTCCGCTCTTCCAAAGTTACTCTTTACTTCCCTACTGAAATCTCGGGACGAGATTTCTTGTAGTGGAGGAGATTTGTAACATCCCCAGCCTCACACCACAGTAATCACTCACTGATCATGCCAAGTCATCATCATTATTCCATAACAAAATATTTCAACTTCCAATTCCAATTCCAAACTCAAGTCCAATATTTATTTCTCCAAGTGGCAAAACTAAAATGTCCATAATGTTGCAAATAATCTCAGGGCAATTAAATAAGTGGAACCAATATTTTTGGAATTCCCAAATTTCCCCTGGGAATTAATTCAGTGCACTTCCAGCATATTTAAATGCTAATTCATTTTTGAAAATTCCAAATGAAATCCATTGGTCTCCAAAACAATTTTTGGCACTGTCTAAAATCACCAGGGAATTATTGGGACCCTTCCCATATTTTTCCTTAGTGCATTGGATGCCATATTAATAGATTTCTCCATCTGTTCATTAAATAAAAGAAAAAGAACAGAAGAAGAGAAGGGCCAGAGGCCACTTACCTGGCCTGCCTGGCGCAGCCCAGAGCCGGCCCAGCCCATCTCCCACCTCCCCTTCTCTCTCCCTCGCGGTGTCGCCTCCCCCGTGGCTGCGCCGGCGCGCACCGGCGAGGGGACGACACGGCGACACCCACCGACGGGGAGAGGATAAGGCCTCTCCCCCATTCTCTCCCCTGGCCCTCCTCGTCATCCTCCCCTCTTCTCCCTCGCTCCCACGCCGCTTCCCCCTTCTCTGTAAGTGCGGCCGAGCGCCACCGCCGACGCGTCGTCGTCACCACTGCGGCCACCTGCGGCCCCGAACGACGCCGCCGTGTCCAGGAGGTTCGTCGAGCTCCGCCGCGTCGCCCGTGCCTTCGAGGCGGAGCCGGGAGCAGCTTCCCCCTCGCCTGCGCCTTCTTCTTCTACATCGGGCCGACGAGATCGCCGCGAGCACTCCGTCGTCTCCGGTGCTCCCTCTGCGCTACTAAGCTTCCACGGGCCCTCGTGAGCCGCCCGGTGAGCCCCCGCCTCTCTCCATTTCCTTCCCCGAGCTCTTTTGTACCCGCGCGCGACGCCGAATGCCATTGCCGAACTGCGCTCCGCCGCGGAGCTCGCCATCGTCGCTCTGTTGCTTCTAGCGCCGCACAAACATCACCACCGAGCTCCTGGAGCTCCTAGCAGCCCCACGCGCCCCTCCGCCACTCTTGCCGTGCCCTGAGTGCGAGATTCCATCGGCGTCCGAACTCCGGCGCCGCCCGCGAGCTCACCGTCGACGGCTCCGGTCGAGTCCGGCGACGAGACCACTCCCGTTGGATGCGCCTCACTTCACTCGTTCGAACGCACTAAACCCCGAGCCGTTTGGTCGCCGGAGCTCATTTTCCGGCGAGGTCCCGTGCCACTCCGCCGTGTTCTGCGTCGCCGGAGGTTCACCGCCGGCCGCGCTGACGTGGGCGCCTCTGGGCCCCACCCCGGTGTCGCTGCCACTGGGCCCCACGGTCCTTTTGACTCGGTCAACGGCTGACTGGGCAGCGCCCAGTCACTGCCAGTGGGTCCCGCGTGGGCCCCGTTGACCGGTCAGCCGGTCTGTTGACCGCTGACGCAAGGCTGACGCCGCAGTGACGTCATAATTCCTTTTAGAGTTTCTGTTAATTCAAAATAATTCAGAAAATGATTTAAATTCCAAAAATTCATATCTTTAAATCCGTAACTCCAATGGAAAAAGTTAAAACATGAAAGTTGCTCAGAATTTCGAGACGAATCCGAATACGCAGACCGTTCGTCTGCCACGCGTCTCTAGCATACCGCACCTGCAACCGTCCCCTCCGGTTCCTCTGTCTGACAGACGTCCGGAGCCGGGAAAACTTTCCCGGTAAATTCCCTGCTCCGTCCGTAGCACCCAGCATAGCACTAGGGCAACCCTGCACTGCACGATAGCTTAGCCACTCTGCGTTGCATGCTTTTACTGTGTATTTACCTGTTTCTTCCCCCTCTTCTCTTCCGATAGACCCCGACGTCGCCGTAGCTCCAGAGGCCGACGCCGCTCAGGAGCCAGACGACGTTGCTGACCTTGCCCTTGCCGCCGAGCAACCAGGCAAGCCCCACTTTTGATCATCTCGATATCGCCTATTCTAAATATCCCCTGCTTGCATTAGAATTTTGCTACTGTTACTGCTTTTCCTATATCTGCTGCATAGCCTGTTTATTGTAGCCTACTGTTGATAACTGCCTGTTGTCCTAAACTGTTTAGTATAGATTGGGTAGAGCCTCATTAGTGACCCCCACCTTATCCCGACTGCCCCGCTGGAGTTCAGAAGACCCGTTCAACGGGATCGAAGATCAGACCCCACACCGCACCTCTCTTCTCCCTTTGATGCACGACACTACTGGGTTACCGTCGCGTGTCGAGGGTGACTCCTCTTTAGCACGTTGATGTCAAACCTTGTAGGTTAGTTACTCGGACGTGGTAAGTGAGGGTGATTTCCTCCTACACCACCCCCGACACCCCCCCCCCCCCCCCCCCCCCCCCCCCCCCCCCCCCCCCCCCCCCCCCCCCCCCCCCCCCCCCCCCCCCCCCCCCCCCCCCCCCCCCCCCCCCCCCCCCCCCCCCCCCCCCCCCCCCCCCCCCCCCCCCCCCCCCCCCCCCCCCCCCCCCCCCCCCCCCCCCCCCCCCCCCCCCCCCCCCCCCCCCCCCCCCCCCCCCCCCCCCCCCCCCCCCCCCCCCCCCCCCCCCCCCCCCCCCCCCCCCCCCCCCCCCCCCCCCCCCCCCCCCCCCCCCCCCCCCCCCCCCCCCCCCCCCCCCCCCCCCCCCCCCCCCCCCCCCCCCCCCCGACGGGGACCTCTCTGCTGAGCTGTAGGTCGGGTTGCGTGTATTGTTTGGCCGAGGCCGGGCATGACCCAGGAAAGTGTGTCCGGCCGGAGTTAAGCGAGCATGATGGGTAAGTTGGTGCACCCCTGCAGGGAAGAACACATCTATCGATAGCCGGTCCTACGGTAAAGGACACTCGGAGTTGTATCCCGATCGATACAGCTAGATACCTGGATTTGTGGCTCCGGGATCGCTTTCTCGCAGGGAGTCGAGAAAGGATCTCTGGGCGAGACTGTTACTTGTTACTGCTACTACTACTTTACATTATGTTATTCCGTACCCCCTCTATTGCTGCAAGACAGTTGAAGATGTTGAAGATGCTAGTCTTCGATAGGACTAGGCCTTCTCTCTATTCTGGCATTTCTGCAGCCCAGTCCACATATACAGCCTCCTTTTGATAATGTTGCATATGTAGTGTAGATCCTTGCTTGCTGAGTACTTCGCAGTACTCACGGTTGCTTTGTTCTCTTTTTCCCCCATGTCCCATTGTTGCATCCAGATGATGGAGCCCCTGAGACCGTCGCCCCTGTCGACGACGGCGGCTACTACTACTACCCTCCCGGCGGTTACTACTACGAGTTTGCCGACGACCAGGAGTAGGATTGGAGGGTCCCAGGCAGGAGGCCTGCGCCTTTCGATCGTAGTCTTTTATTTTACCCCGCCTCTGTGAAGGCTTATCTCTCTCTCTGTAATAGTCTGTACCCAGACTCTAATGTTTCCGCTGACGCTTGTATGCATCAAGCTTATGTATTCGAGCCCTCGAGGCCCTGGCTTGTAATATAAAGCTTGTATGAATTTATTTATGTTTTAGAGTTGTGTTGTGATATCTTCAAGTGAGTCCTTAGGCTTGATCGTGTGCATTTGCGTGTATGATTAGTGCACGATTAAGCCGGGGGCGTCACACCTACCAGGTTGGTGGTTTGTTTTTTCAAAAAACTAAATGACCTTCCCAGCAAAAAAAACTAAATGACATTGTGATTTAAACTTGATCTGGTTTATGATAGGTTGAGCCCGCTCCTAAACAAATAGTTTGTTTGACCATTTTGTTTGATCGTTGGCTTACATATGGGGCCTTCCTTCCTCTTATCTTTCTTCTCTCCATCTCCACTCCTGATCTCTCTCTCTCTCTTCCCCGAGCCATGATCTCTCACTCTCCGCTGAGCCATGGCTGCCCGGAGCCCCCTTCGGTCCGAGCCCACCGGAATATGCATTGATCTCCTTCGCACGAGCCATGGCTGGCCGGAAATGGCACGCGCTCGCGGTGGCTTACACGTCTGTGGAGGCGGTGTTGCACCAGTACCACGCCATGGTGGTTGACTTGGCCGGGTACTCCCTGACTCCGCCCACCACACTGACGATGCCCACGCCGAGGCAGGTGCTCTCCGATGGCAGGGCAACCTCGCCCCGCTAGCTATGTTAGAGGACAGCGTCAAGCGCCTCAAGTCGCCCTCGGCATCGTCGGAGCGCGATACTTCAGTGGCCGCAGTCCGAGGCGACGTTCTCGCTGCTATCCAAGACTCGTTCCTTGAGTCACCCGCAGTGCATCCCTCTCCACGGTTAGCACCCGAAGCTGAAAAACTTCCTGCGTAGGTTGAGCTCCTGGAGATATCGCGGGCCAACCTCGCCGGCGCACGCCCGTCCCATTGCAGGCACCTCCCCGTTGGAGCACGTTGCAGAGGTCATCACCACGGCGTGCCAGCGTCCGCAACCCGTGGGGTAGGCATGTAAGAGCATCTCTAGAAGCCCCCCCAGGACCACGTTTTGGGCGCCGGTTAATTTTTTCCCACTCATCACCCCAAAGACTCAGTTTTCGCCGGATTTGGCCAAAATTAGAGCCGGCGTTCCCAGGCCCCATCCCACCGGGGGCACTTGGGGGAGGAGAGAGAAGATTTTGCATGTCATTTGGCCCACAGTCAGCCTACCACTCCCTCTCTCCACCCTTTTTCTCCGGGCCCCACCCACGTGCATGCTCTCTCTTTTCCTTCTCTCCCCACCAAATCATACGCCCGCACAGGAAAGCCTCACCTGGCACGCCGCCCGGCCGCTCCTCTCATCCTCGCCGCACGCCTGCCTCCCTGCTCACCGCCTTGCTCACCGCCTCCCTGCCTGCTTGCTGCATCCTCGCCTGCTCGAAGCAGAGGACACGGGCGGGCGACACAGATGCAGCGAGCGGCGGCGACAGCGGCACGGGACTTGGACTCCAACAACGGAAACAAACGTGTATCACTTAGATTCGGCGTCGGAGGACGGATCCGGACCACCTCGGGGCTGTGAACGCGTTGGGACTTGGCGCTGCAGTCGCCAATGCCGACGCCCATGTCACCGTCCTTCGTCTGACCCCTGACATGCCTCGAGCGCGCCCAACCAAAGAATCATACCGTCCCACCGCCGACGCAGCCGAGGCCACCATGGTAGCCTTCCTCCCCCTCTTGCTGCTCCTCATCACGGATAATGCCGGGTTGCTGGTTGCCCTGTCGCTCGGGCTCAACCAGGACGGCCTCTACCTGCTCGACGCCAAGCACACGTTCACCGGCTCCGCGCTCGCGGACAGGGACCCCCGCGACGCCACGCCCTGCGGCTGGACGGGCGTCTCCTGCGTCGACGGCGCCGTCACGGAGGTCTCGCTCCCCAACGCCAACCTCAAAGGCTCCTTCCCCGCCGTGCTCTGCCGCTTCCCGCGGCTCCAGTCCCTCAACCTCAGGGAGAACTACATCGGCCCCAACATCACCGCCAAGGCCGTCGCCGGGTTTAAGGCACTGGTGCGCCTCGACCTGTATATGAATACGCTCGCCAGGGTCCTCACCGGGCACGCGGGGCACGAGGACTGAGCGGTGGCGATCGAGCTCGGTGGGGGCGGCAATCGAGCTCGGTGGGCGCGTGC
The DNA here is from genome assembly GCA_036873465.1 of Thinopyrum obtusiflorum. NCBI lineage: Eukaryota > Viridiplantae > Streptophyta > Magnoliopsida > Poales > Poaceae > Thinopyrum > Thinopyrum obtusiflorum. The sequence continues at coordinate 6,985 of JAAAWM010011241.1, read as the reverse complement.
GCAGTGGGTTCGTCGACGGCGGCCTCCAACGCTGGCTGGGTGGGGGGACGGCTGGAAAAATTCTCCTCCCCAGTGCAAAAATTCCGCCGGGGCAACCCCAGGAGGCTGAAAAAATGCCTCCTGGGGGGCACAACGGCTGGAAATGCTCTAAGGTGGAGGGCCGGAGCGGGCGAGGAGGGAGCAGCGTACGGCGACGGCGTCGCGCCGCCTGTCACCGTTATCATGGGGCCCCGATTGCTTTTTAAAAATGTTTGCTAGGACCTGATTGCTTCTTTTGAGAAACTTTCAATATGTTCATCTTCAATCATGATAGTACAAAAAACAACAGAGATAATAAGAATTACAACCATGTCCGAGGACCACCTAGCGACGACTACAAGCACTGAAGCGAGCCGAAGGCGCACCGCCGTCATCGCCCATCTGTCATCGGAGTTAGGCAAATCTTGTTGTAGTAGACAGTTGGGATGTGCTAAGGCCCCATAGGACCAGCGCACCAGAGTAGCAACCATCGCCGATAAAGAAAGTCGTAGATTAGAAGGATCAAGCATGTAAACATCCAAACAAAGACGAACGAAGACCGAATCCAAACAGATCCACCAAAGACCAGCACCGACCGAATCCCACGAGATCTGACGGAGACACACCTCCACACGCCCTCCCATGATGCTAGACGCACCATCGGGATGGGGATAGAATGTGGGAGACATTATTCCTACTAAGGGACATCGTCGCCACACAACCCCAACCAAGACGCTGAACCTAACAAGAACGAGAACGGGGTCCCTCCCGCCAGTGGGGGGCCGAGATCCTCTGCACTTCCATGGCCTAGAGGTCATGGGAGATGGGGCGGACCGGCGGTAGCGCTGACGGGAGTTGAAGAGCTTTTCTTGTGGAGGAGGAAAGAGATACCAATGTATAGACTTGATTGCTTTTTAAAAATCTTTCCAGGGATTATTCTATAGAAAAATGAGGACATATTTGTAAATTTATAAAAGAATAGGAGGATTGAAGCAATTTTTTACTCCCTCACTTCCATAATATAATATGTTTTTTAACACTACACAAATGTCAAAAAATGTCTTACATTATGGGACAGAGGGAGTACATGAATTCTTTTTTATTAGAATATGAGGAAGAGACACTGATATGTGGGCTTCATAAGTAAGATTACGGTAAAAAAATGTTCTCTTACGTGTAGGCCCCTACTATCATAACCCTGATCAAATGTTAATCACTCGGTCATTTGGGTTTTTTGAAACAACAAACTATTGATGTGGTAGGTATATGCGACAAACAAAATTATGAAAGTTTTTTTTATAAAAAAAGCCTAACCCAAAAAGTGACAGTGCTTTGATCTCCCCACCCCCATGAGGAAGGCATGTCCCGGACACGACTAAATTGCTTACAACCACCACATTTGTGGTTAGAGTATTCCAAAACCACCGCTTTTGCAAAAATGACAAAATACCATCACCTCTGCGCAAGTAACAAATCGCACTAATTCAGAACTGAGCCGTGTCTAACAGCGAAACTAATGGGTGGGGCCTGTCTGTCGGGCTGATGTGGCAAAGACTAGTCCTAGTCAATGTGTTGACCTGCTGGGGTGGACGGGTCCCACCTGTCAGCCACATCTTATTTCCCCCTCTTCTCCTTCTTCCTCGCCTCTAATCTGCTCCGGCGGCCTCAAACCCTAGCCAGCCCGTGCCCTCGCCCATGTCCCGAGAGGAGCCGCCGCCACCGACCACAAGGGACATTGTTCGCCGCCCTATTCCCCTACGCCTCCTCCTTCCTTCTCTCTCCCCTTGCTCGAGCTCGCCTGCGCGTCGCCGCTGCAGCCGACCGCCACCAGGGCTACTGCTCTGGCCACACAACGCCCGTGCCGGCATGGCCCCGGCGACCTTGATGCGCTATCCCTCGTCTTCCGCGTGACTGCCCCAGCCAGCTCGCGAGGCATCCATGGCCGTGACCTTGAGCACCGTCGGCTTGGACGTGTGCCGAAAATTGATGCCCGGCCACCTGCCATGTGCGCAGGTGCCACCGCTCCTCCCTAGGGCACCACGTAAGGGGAGGGTGTGGCCAGCTCCGTCCGCATCTCGTGCAATAGCCCATTGCCCGCCTGTGTACGGGCAACAACTGGAGGAGTGCGAGGCGTGGTGTGGCGGCCCTGCTGTGGCAGGTCGCGGCTTCTTCTGCCGCCTTGCCGGTGCACCCACACTAAGGCGCTAATGGCGCGCAGCTTGGCGGGCCTCCAGCAGCAACCAACGCGAGCAACACGCGGCTGTGGCGCCCGAAAGCTACTCGATGAAATGCCCCATGGGGGAGGTGAAGGAGGAAGATAACCATTGAGCGATTGATAGGTGGGACCCATATCCACCTCAGCGTAGTGTCCACATGCGCATGCCATGTCAGCCCAACAGGCGGGTCCCAGTTGTTAGTTTTGCTGTTATAATGACCAAATAAGAGAATTAGTGTGATTTGTTTTTTTTCGAGAGTACGACAATGGCGTACCTTAGCTTTATAGAAGAGAGAGACATAATTACAAGATTACCGACCGATGTGCGAACACACAGGTCGGGGTACAACTCACCCAACACCAAAACCAGCTATCCTAGATCAACTTCTCACAAATCATTGCAAACCTCCCACTCCTAGACCCGCCTGCCTCCACTCGGCAATCTCGTCGAGGATCCTAAATGGTAACTCACTAGCTGTCATTTGCTCGCTTCTCCTGTTGAACACCCTAGCATTCCTTTGCTTCCAGAGGGCCCAGGCCACCGCCGTCACCAGCGTGTCAAATCCTCTGCGGCCCTGCCCTCTGAAGCTCCTCCACGCTATCAGCCACCAATCTTTAAACACGTCCGACTCCCCCGGCTCTTGCACCTCGATCGCGATGAGATGAAACACCTTGTGCCACACCTCCTGTGCATACGTGCAATTTGCCAAGATGTGATCCACGTTGTCTTCCGCCTGCAAGCACGTGTAACATGCCGACGGGTGATCCTGTAAGCCATGCCTTGCTCTCCTATCCGACGTCCATATCCTGTGCTGCAGGGCGAGCCACACAAACAACTTACATTTGAGTGGTGCCCAACTCTTCCAGTTGCACTTAGCTGTAGGCGATCGGGCTAGCTCAGAGCAGAGATAGTCATAAACTGATTTGGCCGTGTATGAGCCAGTCAGCGATCTCGGCCAAGTGAAACTGTCCGGATGAGACGGATCTCGATCCACCGTACTAATTGCCTAGCAAAGGTGCATGTACTGCATTAGGGCGGTGAAGGATGTGTTTTGCTCGAAGTCGTGAACCCAGATGCCCTCATCTAGAGCTTGGAGCACCATACATCTATTTGCCGTCCTCGTTGGGACAGTGGCAACGACCAATGGTGCAATCTCCGCAGCCGCCACTCCATGGATCCACTTGTCTTTCCAGAAGAGCACCTTGTCTCCCAATCCCACTTTTATGTTGATCAGCGCATCAAACACCTCTCTCGCCTCCTCGTCCGGTGTCATGGGTAGACCTTACCACGGCCTTTGAGCATCCGTCCTCTTGAGCCATTCCCATCTGACCCGCAGCGCCATCGCTTGCCACTTCAGGTTTTTAATCCCTAAACCACCATAATCTTTTGGCCGGCATATTTTGTCCCAGGCCACTAGGCATTGTCCACCATTGCACTTGTCCTTGCCCGCCCAAAAAAAGATCACATCCATTTATTCATGTCCTCAAGCACCCACTCCGGCGCCTCCGTTACCATCAGATGATGAACTGGCGAGCCGCCACTACCGACTGCACCAGGATCAGCCGCCCCGGTCTTTGGATCATCCCTCTTTGCCAAGCCGGCATGAAATGCCTAACTTTATCCAGCATTGGTTGCCACTCCGCTCTAGTCAGACTCTTGATCGCAAGTTGCAGTCCCAGGTATCGGCAGGGGAACTCTGAGATGTCACACTGTAGCATTCCGGCCACTCGGGCCCTGTCCTCCTCACTCCCACGTAGGAGCACCGCTGTGGACTTGATGTAGTTCACTTTGAGGCCCGATGCCTCGCCGAAAACTTTTAGGATCTCAGTAATCGCAGCCAGGTCGAGCTCCGCGGGTTTGGCGAACATGGCCACATCGTCGGCATAGATGGACAACCCTTGCGTTGTCGTGATTCCGGCAAAAGAGGAGAGCACTCCCATGTCCGTGGCCTTGTGCACGAGGGCCGAAAGGGCCTCCATGGCTATCACAAAGAGCAGGGGCGAGATCGGATCCCCCTGCCTCAGACCGCACGCATGTAATATCTTCCTCCCTGGCGACCCGTTAACCACCACCTTAGTGCTCGCAGTATGAAGTAACACCGCCATCCAGTCTAACCACTTTTGGCCAAAACCCTTAGCTCTCATCACCTCAAAGAGGAAAGGCCAGGAAAGGGAGTCAAGCGCACGCGATATGTCCAACTTGATGAAGACTCCAGGTGTTCTTCTCGCGTTGATTTTCCTTGCTACTTGGCGCACCAAAAGGAAGTTGTCGTGGAGTTGTCTTCCCTTTATGTATGCTGATTGATTCATCCCGACAAGCTCGTGCATTTGCAAGCGAAGCCTATTGGCAAGAACCTTGGCGAAGAGCTTAGGGATGCTGTGAATAAGGCTGATAGGTCTGAAATCTCCAATTTCTTCTGCCTCCGCTTTCTTGGGGATGAGAATTATGTTAGCCTTGTTCAGCTTAGCAAAACCCCGGGTGTCTCCCACGAACAGCTTCGCCATAACTGCCATGACATCGTGCTTTATTATCTGCCAAGCTTTTTGGAAGAAAGCACCAATATATCCATCCGGCCCCGGTGCCCTGTCCGGCGACAATTCCTTGACAACCTGCCACACTTCCTCTTCCCTTATCATCTGCTCCAAGCATTGTAGGTCCTTGGCCTCCAACCCCAGATATTGCAAGTCTAGAGTGTGCTCCCTGACCCGCGCGGTCCCCAACAGCCTCTCGAAAGCGTCCGAGAACACCTCCACTTTTCTTTCTTGATCGGTGACAATCTCCGTGCCCGTCTTGACATGAGCAATAAAATTCTTGGTTCTTCTACCATTTGCCACAGCTTGGAACAATCTGGTGTTGGCATCGCCCTCTCTGATCCAGCTTAGTCTGGAACGCTGTCTGTCAATTGTTCTCTCAAGTGCCGCCATACCCAATAGGGCATGTTTGAGCGTTCTCCGGAGCCAATTCTCTGAGGCGTGAAGAGCTCGATTTTCTTGCGCAATGTCCAATCTGCTGATAACCCAAGTAGCCACCCTCATCATCAGCTTCACATTCCCAATTTTGCGCTGGCCCCAGGCTTGCAAGGTGGCTGCCGAGTTGCGCAGCAATGCATCCATCCTCTTGTACGGGTCAACGATCTCGTCATCGCACACCCATGCCTCCTTCACTGCATCTTCGAAGCCCTCTAATTTTGTCCAAAAGAGCTCAAATCTGAACCGTTTTTAGGGCAAAATCCCGCGCTCGTGGTGAGGTGCAACGGCGCATGATCCGAGACTCCTGTGGATAGCGCCTGCAGCAGGTGATCCGCATTGTCCAGTTCCCAGTCTACTGTCATGAGGACTCTATCTATCTTAGTGAGGGTGGGCGAATCCCTCTCGTTCGACCATGTATATTTTCTCCCGTGCATGTACATCTCGCGCAGTTGATGATCGTCCATAAACTCTCTGAATTTGTTCATCATGCTCCTGTTAAGGTTAGAATTACTCTTTTCCGAGGCTCGAAGGATCATGTTGAAATCGCCAAGGACGAGCCATGCGCCCGGGCAGACCGCTCGCCTTGACCTAAGCTCTTCCAAGAAGATGCACTTCTGCTCATCGCTTTGCGGTCTGTAGACCACTGAGATCCACCAAGGATCACTAGTTTTTGTGCGCACCCGACCCGTCAAGAAGTTTATATCGATCTGTATGACCTCCACCTCCAAGTCCGAGCTCTTCCACGCAAGAAGCACACCCCCTCTAGTTTCAATAGCCGGCAGGTAAGCAAAACCATCGAACGATGGTCCCAAACATTGCATAACTAGATATCTGTCTATTGCATCCAACTTCGTTTCTTGCAAGCAAGCTAAGTTGACCTCAAGAGTACTCACGAATTCCCGCACCGCCTTGCATTTGGCTGGATTGTTCAAGCCTCGAACATTCCAGCAGATCACCTGTGGGTGTAAATCCATAGAGGATTCCCACACCAACTCCTCAAGGTGGTCCCAGCTAGGCACACACCGTGACTGCGTTCTGTGCCTCCATCTCTTCTCCGGACGGGATCGCCTTGCCGAAGAGCGCCGCAATGATCCGGACGTGCTGTTCGCGCAGCGGCGAGTCGAACAGCTCCTTGAGCTCGTGCACCACTCCGTCGTCCACCTCCAGGTTGTCCGGAACCATGCCCAAGGCATGGAGCAACACATTCTCTACCGGTGCATCTCTTGGCCTTTTGGTTCCTGTGGTCTTCTTTGATGCCCTTGTGGTCCTCTTGGGTGCGCTTCAGGCCTGAGCTGAGAAGCCTGTACCTCCTTGAGCAGCGGAGGAGCCAACCGCTTGATGATGTTCGAGCAGAAAATCTTCAGCTTTCCGTATGCCACCGCTTCGCTCGCGGTCATCCCCACAGTGTCGCTGCCCTGCAGTGCACATATTAGTGTTGTGCAGTTGTTGCTGATCAGCTCCAGATCCTCCTCTACTGGCTTGTGCTGCTCCATTTCCACTACGTGCGGGACGTACGTGCTCAGTGCATGTGCATGGTTCCCATCACTCTGGGGCCCCACCATCCTCGTCTTTTGTGCCTCTGCATCCGTGGTGTTGTTTATTCCAGCCACCGAAGCCTTCCTCGCTGTGCTTGGCTGGGCGGGCACGCACGAAGCCCGAGCAGCAGGGCCCCCGCACGGATCCCGCTCGCCTGGGCCTGCTGTGGACTCCTGTTCAACTAGACCCGTTCGCTCCTCGTTGTCGCGACTCACCTGACAAGTAGCCTGTACTTTTGGGCCCTCC